>CATIWK010149366.1:0-12450 GCA_949634005.1 Mallotus japonicus | reverse complement strand
CAACGGCCTCCGCCTCACAACCGCCGCAATCCTCAACTAGAAACTCTAAATCCAAAGCCACCGGTTCTGGAGGCCTAGCACCGTCGAAATCGACGCTTTACGTATCGAATCTTGATTACTCCCTCACAAACTCCGACCTCCACACACTCTTCTCCACATTCGGCAAAATCGCACGCGTGACGGTCCTTAAAGACAGGCATTCGCGACAATCGAAAGGCGTCGCCTTTGTTCAATTCGTTTCTAAAAACGACGCTGTTTTAGCTGCGAATCAAATGGACAAGAAAATCCTCAACGGACGTACGCTCACAGCCTCAATCGCCGCTGATAATGGTCGAGCGCCGGAGTTTATCAAGAAAAGGGTTTATAAAGATAAGAGTAGATGTTATGAGTGCGGCGAGCTTGGGCATTTGTCTTATGAGTGTCCTAAAAATCAATTGGGACCGAGAGAAAGGCCCGTGGAGAAGCGTGGCCGGAGAGGAGGAGGAGGAGGAGGAGGAGGAGGTGGTGGTGATGGTCATGGAGAGGAGGATGATGGTGGGGAGGGGTTTGACGAGGAGGAGGAGGAGGAAAATTGGGCCTCAGTGGTGGATGGAGGAGCGGATGAGAGGTTGTTGAATGGAGAAGGGCAGAGTGGAGTAGTGGAGCGGAAGAGAGTGAAGAAAGCTAGTTACTTTAGTGATGAGAGTGATGAAGAGGAGTGATTTTGAGATTTGGGTTTGTGAAGGTATGTCGTTTTTTTCCCCCCTTTTATATATGGGTTTTTGTTATTTTGTTAAGATGTTTAGCTTCATGCGCGGAAATGATAGTTGTGGATAGGCTCTTAGGTTTCAAGATTTTGGTTGATGTTGTATATACTGTATTTTGATTAAAAAAGAGTGAAAATTTTGCTTTATGTTTACTAAGGTCATGGAATAAAGATTAAATGATGATCAATAGAGTGATGCATTTAAAAATCCATTCACTTAGGCATCATTGTGGCTGGTAAGTTATATTTGCACTTGGTATATTTAGGATCATAATTGTTGGTTAGTAAACATTTGTTTCTGTAATCAATAAGACCAACAATATGCCCTTCCTAAGTTCCTCTCTCCTTTTTTGGAGGAGTTCATTGTTTGGTTGTGAAGAAATTAGCTTAAACATTAGGGATTTGGTGTAAAGAGAATGTAGGGGGACACTTTACGACGAAGTTTGTTGGTGTGTAGGGAGGAACATGGTAACTTTAGGCCTGTCTCAAGTTGGGCATTTTTCACCATGATTTTTGCCTCATTCTAGTGAGTGGAGAAAGTAGCCCCCTTTTCTATCTAATGCGTGAATAATTTTTCTAATAATGTTCAAGTTGAAATAATTCACTAGAGCTTTTTTCGTATGGCTTGGACAATATACTGTTCAAACTTATGTTTCTTATTTTATGGCTCAATGGTGGTATATTTATGATGTCTTTGAGGTGATTAATTTGATCCCAACTAGTTTTGTGGTTGACGACTTAATTGAGTTGAGTGCTGCAGCAGTTTTCTCCCATTTCCTCCATAGGTGTAATTTTTCTCTTGGCCATCGTAATGAAATTATTTTTCATGATATCTTTTGCCAAATAGTGTCTTTGCTCACCATCTTACTATTTGTAATGTATGACCTCTCCTTTGAAGTAATTTGTACAATTTTCATGTATGCTCTATCTATTATGTTACCAACCCAAATTATGCAACTACTATGTGCAATGTCCCTGCCAATTGCATATGTATGTTTAATCATACCATTTGCCTTTTTCTAAGAATATTGGACCTTGAAAAATTCTTTTGGGATTTTGGGAGGAGAGGATCAATTAAGAAAGTGATGCGGGGGGGGTGGTGGAGTTGTGGTGGGGTGAAAGAAAAAAAATATCTGAGAGCTATCTTTGTATATATTCAGGATTTTGAGGTTGCATTCCCATTTGATGGACAAAAGAAAATGTTGCAATATTTGCAATTTGTATATGTTTGTCAACCGTAACAAAAGTATATTTGAATTTTCCTTTTAGGGCCAGTTTGTCAACCGTAACAAAAGTATATTTGAATTTTCCTTTTAGGGCCAGAAATTCATGTTCTATTTATAATGAATCAATCATGTTTTACTCTGCAGTTTTATCTTGAGCAAGTTATTGGCAACCTGCATGTTCTTGTGAAAGTTTGTCTTGCACAGTTGACAACTAATTTTTGATGCTGCGGGTACTTTGTGGATGGCTTCTTGAAGAAGTGTATTCTGCATTGAGATTTATATAAACATGTTTAGAAATGAGGAACGGGATGGCAGCTGCTGGTTCAGATTCTTGCATTGCTTATGCTGCAACAGTTGCGGATTGTCTCGATCTGAGGATTCATTCTTGGGCCTTTTTTAAACCAATGCTTGGGCAGAATCCATCTATCTACCCTGAGGGCCTGAGCAGATGAGCAAAGTGCTTTGATGATGTATTAATTAGTCAGGTGTAGTGGCTATCTAGACAAAGCAAAAATATTTTGAACATATTATGTCTTTTCTATGGAATAAAGCACAAGCATATGTGTAATCTATACTGTAAGATTGGTAGAACAGAAGGAAACGGGAATTGATTGTACTCACAGGTTTTTGAAATTGACTTTTAATGTAGCAAGGCTTGCTAGCTCTGTTTGTTTCTCACAAAGGTTACGGATCCCATTTCATGGAATTTCGGTCGCAATAGTTTGTGTCAAGGAAATTTCAGCATCTATTTCGTGGGTCACTTGATTTTCTTTTTGAAAAAGGCAGTTAACAAATTTCAGGAGATATAGCATTCGCATGATTGATAATCAACCTGTGGTTAGTTCTAGGCAATTAAAGATTCACAATTGAGATCATTTCTGGTGACTACATCATTTTTGTTGTGAACATTTCCTGTGATCTTTCTGCAAAAAGCAATCTGTAGGATTCATTCCTCAAGTTCAGTGCACTATACATTTCTATTGCATCAGAATTAGAACAAAGGATGCAGCAATGTCCTTGCTATAATTTCCAGAAGCCGCTAGCAGCAGAGTTCCCGTTAAATTAATAAGTTTTTTCTTAAACCAAAGTAGAACTTATCTGAGCTGACTTCTATGCCTACTATCGACGATGGAAATGAAAAAATTTGTTCAAAACATGTATATCATTGCCTTGAGAAAAGCATAAACTATATAGATGCATTCGAAGAAAAAATCTAAAGTCTCTGAATTCTGATCTTCTTGTGCCTATGTTTAGCCAGACTGTTTTCCTGTCTGTGAAATGTTCAAATTTGCCATAGGTTAGAAACTTAATGCATTCATAGAAACTTGCTCAACCTAACAAACTCAGCTCACCAGCATTTCATGGTCTCCCATGACTTCTTCTATTAGTTCCTGTAGTGGTTTATTAGCACTGTTAGGAACAAGGGCTGCAAAAGCAGCTGGTTGTAGACCTGCATATGAGCACAAGAACACAGTGAGCGCAACTATAGACTTTAGCACTGTGGAAACTGGAAACTAGGTCTGTAGTTAAAAAGAGAAAAACTGTGATATGAATTTAAGCGATGACTCATACATTGAGTCTAGGAAGTTTCAGGCCATGAATTCGGTGAATGGAACATTTGAAATCGGCATAGTTTGAGGATCAACTTTTTTTTCCATGTTCTTATATTAATATCACGGTATAAAGTTTTAAAAAATTGTCCAGGCATCATCTGATTTTAGATTAGAGTGCAAATTGTGATTGAAGTATTGTCTTTTAAGGACTTTATGAGAAGAAGAAAACACCAGAATACCAGTTTCTGGAAAAGCATCAATGAACATAATCATCTCCTCCCCACTAAGGCCAGACAGGAAGCAAATCCGTGGTAATGATTTCGCTATCTGCACAGCATAGCTCACGTTCAGGCATTTCTGTATAAAATTGAACACCTGAAGCCTTTCTTAAAGCTTCAACTAGAAACATCATGGCATGCCTTTCTTTCAAATTGCTGAAATGATTTAATTTTAGTGAAAAAAAATGCACAAAATTAAATATAGGCTTTGCAAACATGACAATCAATTGATTTTCTTGACATACACATCCATTTACATTCTACTTTTGAAACTTCTATGGGTAAACACCTGTATTAGATGTAGATCAATAAACATATATTTAACAAAAAATTGACCTGCACTGTTTCCAAGTTTTGTTGATTTGTATGCATTGCTTCCCAAAGCGACCGGGGAATCATGTCTTCAGTACAAAATATAATCTGAAAAATATATATCAAAACAAAAACCAGATGTGAATGATATAAAATCATTTTATTTTTCTATGCAACCGCTGCAAGATTTAATAATTTAAAGGAAAATGAACAAGCAGGTTTCATGTAAGACCTTACCTGTAAGAACTCGCCGCCCATCTCTTCCAGCATCTGCCTGATCTGTATTAACAATATGGTATGTGTTCTAATATAAGGGCTCAATCAAGATTTGCAGACATAAGCTCTATATTAAATAGATTTTAGTTTCCCATACAATTTTATTGAAGCACAGTGTCAACAATGGTTTAAACCAGCCCTTTTAGGGTTCATTAGCTTCAAGAAGCTACTAGAAATGAGCCACTACAAATGTAATTTGGACAAGCTGACAGGAAGAATTTGGTATGCAAGCTGAACTACTTCCAGGTAAGAATCCCTCTTAAGAGGTAGTCAAGCATAATTCAATAAAAACAAACATCAATCACAACACAAGCTGTGATAGCAAGCAACAAGAATTCTATGACTCTTTTCATGCTTGTAACCAAGAGCAACAAAATGCAAACTAGTGGCCATCACTCATGAGGTCTGAAATTACCATTCAAATTATGATGATAAAGGGGAAAAAATGGAAATGAGAGTCACCTTTACTGCCTCCTCCAGTTCAAAGCCCAATAACAACATTGCCTGCACAAAAGTAACAACTTATGCATTTAAAATTGATTCTAATAAGATGAAAAAGTTCAGCATCTTTCTGCAAGTGATACATTTAAAATATCCCTTTATACACACAGTCTACAAGGATGCCAAGGAAGTTTCAGAATTGGGATCATTTAATCCAATTCATTAACAGGCCTACCTAGGTAACTAACTACGATGTTTGGAAAGTTCAACTAATAGGCATTTTTCTATTTGAAAAACTACTCAATTAACAGTAAAATTGGTATAGAACTAACCACAACTTACAGGTGGACCATATACAGGGTCATCAGCATTTAAAGGAACAAACTTGGATTCTTCAGTTAGCTCACTGGGAATTCCTGCAAGGTGCAAGTGAGAATTTCCATCTAAAGTTCATACTAATAACAAAAGAAAATGAGAAATTGAGGTAGTGCAAACCCCACCTTCAGCAGATGCTCTTAATGAATGGTCATTGGGGTTCACCTGATACTGATAGCCAGCAACAGCATCCTTACCAGATGAAGAAGAAAGTGTAGATATATGTGAAACTAGAAAAGGGTTTGATGGAACAGAAGGAACTAAAACTGGAGAAGATTTTAAACAGAGGAGATTAGTTGAAAAGCCAAGAGCTAAAGCCATGAGTTTGTTTTGTGTTGGTTTGATCTTCTGCTACTCACAGTCTATAGTTCTGATCTGTTATTTTTCTTGACAAATGTTTGGTAGCTTATCTTTCTTCAATATCCTTTAAGTGCCCAATCACTACTTGCCATGTGGAATTTTTTACTAAAAATTGGCAAATTACTAAACTCCGTCGTATTATTATCAAAAAAATAAACCGACATTTATTTATTTTTTTATAACAATGCCTAAAATGTATCAACCATTGATTATTAAAAAACAAAATTCATAGTTACATTTTTGTATTTTGAAAATTAAACTAAATTGCCCATCAATTTTTTTTTTTGAACTTCTTAGTTCCTCACATTTATTATAAAGTAATATTTTATTCCTTCATTTTATAGTTTAAAAAGTATTAATTTGAAATTTTAAAGAATTTTTAAATGTAAAATTAAGGACTGAAAGTTTTAACAAGAAACTAAAGCATAGGGAAAATAAAAATACAAAAACTATTTAACTTATTTTTGGGGAAAAAAAGCATATAATCAAGTACAAATCATAATATAAGATCAATGGGAATTATAATAATTTTTTCCTAAGAGTGTGTTTGGTATAAATGAATTCTACAAAATTTTATGGAATTCATTTGCAAATCTAAATGATATATGTTTGGTTTAAATGAATTTTGTATGGAATTCATTTACAATTCTAAATTTTAAAATTTGTGAAATTGATTAAAACTAAACCAAATTCTATCAAAATGGTTGGAATTTCCAAATGAATTCCACATTTTTTAAGTCTATACTTTTAAATGACTAAAACACCCCTCTGTACTTTTATTTTCAAAAGCATTTTTATATTTAAAAGGGTATATTTGACAAAAATATGAATTTAAAGTTTATACCAAACACAATATAACAAAATATGAAATTCATTTCAAATGAATTTTATAAATTATTCATTTAAACCAAACACACTTCATTAATAAAAATTCATTTGCAAATGAATTTCATTTGAAATTTATTTCCAAATAAAATGAATTCCTTGATGGAATTGAACCAAACAAGGGCTAAGGAAGAATTTTTTTTTTTTTTTTTTTATGTTTTACTTACAGACAAATGAAAACATAGGATTATACCATTTGAGTTTTATTTATTTATTCTAAATTTTCCTGAAAAAAAACTCAGTAGTTAGAATCCTAGTCTTCAAAGTATAAGTAGAAAAATTTACTAAATTGTATGCTAATGATAATAAGTTTATATATATTAGCTAAACTTTTCAATGTATTTATAACTTATGAATTATTTCCAATAGAATGCATGTGTATATGCTTTTCATTTCTAGCAGTTAATATATAATTCAAATTAATTATAACTTTTGTAATTAACTAATATTAAAAGCTAAATAAAAAATATAATAATCTTCCTTTATAATATAAACAACACACACATGAACATAAATATTCTTTCCTAATGTTCAAAAGATTATCTTTCTTAAATTAAAGGATTAAGGTCGTAAAAATCACCAACATAATTTTTTATAGGATTCTGTTTAAACAAACAGAAAAATATTTACAACAACATTCGAAAAACCATGAATGCCACATAAATCTGTTATCTCTCTTGAAGGCCAAAATGATAGCCAATTACATCTCAGCAACCAGTTCCTCTGGATGTGTTGCCGGGGCCTCTGACAGTTTGCCTTGAGTCCACCTCTTCAGCATCTCTAATGCAGCCTTAGGCTGGTCCATGGGAACCATGTGCCCGGCATCGTGGACCTGTTTATCGATGCATCATGCAAAATGTCAGTATGGATTATGACCGACTCCAATTAACCGGATTAAAGAGAGAAGAACAGAGAGAAAAAATACCTTGAGGAAAGCAAGTGGCCCGAAACTTTTCAATACTCCAGCTTCTGAGTTACTAACTGTGAAAGGAACTTCAGGAGATGCCACGAAGTTTTTCTGACCAGACCATTCCATGGCATGAACCCATCTTGAATTTCCTGCATATACAAAATGTACCTCCAAGTAAATATCGAATAAAAGTTGAATCCTAGCTGATATGAGATGCAGAATATTAGCCCAATAACTTACCAAGCCAGTTGCAGATAAGATCATATTCTCCTGCATAGACAAGCAACTGGATTCCATCCTCAAGGAGAGCTGGAATTCCTACTTCGAGATTCCTCATCCAGTCCACCAGCATGGCCTGATATACTGTAGGGCTGCAGGAGACAAAGTCTATATCTCCGACCCCAAGTGCATCCCTAACTGATTTCTGGGTCAGAAAATTCTCCATGTTTGAAAAGTCATAGCAGAGAGCTCCTTCACATTTCTTCCTGATATCATAGTGCTGCAGGTAGAAACAGGTTTATGCTTGTGTCAACTATAGGATCTGGTCACCTTTATTTAATATTTTGTGCATGCATAAATCTGCCAGCAAGCTTGCCGATGGCCTAAAGGCATAAATTATATTTCTATGCAGCCCTAAGTTCAAACAAAAAAAAGCTTTTTAGGGGGTTCGAGGAAGGAGAATGGCAATCCCCATTCTAGCTTGTGAAACTCTCCCAAAAATTGAAAAGATGAGATTGATTTCTCAAACGAGACTCAGAAAGAAAAGGTGGTCGGAAGAGTAAGAATCTAATGATGCACATTATTTTCATATCTATCAAAAAAATAAATCATACAAATTTTCCTACAAGTCTACTTCGATGAGTATAAAAAATAGCCAGGCAGACTTTAATCTATAAATCCTGTTAAAAAAATATATATATAAATCTTATTTCTACATCCTTGCTACAAAACTGGCAGTTTTATTATAATATTTTCATGCATCATACAGAAAATAATTTAACCTTTATTTGGCAGAATAGATGTTCAGTGAGGCAATACCACCGAACAGCAACAATAGTGTTGTCTAATCAACATACTGGATTTTAGAAAAAGTTATTTCTAAATGTACCAAACAATGGAAGGGCAACATGAGAACTTACATTCATATCACCAGCTCGGGCCATGATGCTACTGAATATAGTGTTGCAAACAAAATATGAGGCCATGCAAGAAAGTGTACCATCAGTGCCTGAAAAAAATGAAAAGCAAAATTGCCACATATGCTTAGGCAAGTAAATGATACAGAAAACCAGTAATATTTTCTAATGCATGGATGGAAAAATTATCAGTCTGAAAATGAAATTTAACAGCAAGACATCAATGATTAAAAACAATGACACAATCAAGTAGGCACAGATCTGACCAAAAGAATATAATGGAAATTTATGACATTACCACAGAGTTTTATTGCCAGTTCACAAACTGGAATCACCTTGCCGATACGATCATGATCCGCTTTTGTAATTATCCCCATATCCAATGCATAATCTGTGTAAGCTTTGTACTGGATTGCAGGATCAGTGAGCCCATTGCCAATGGCAAATCCCTGTTCAACATTTTGAATTGGAATTAATATGAGTTGAGGGGCACTTGAGTAGACTTGATACAATTTGGTAAAGACAAACTAAACTGCTTGCCTTGAGATTTATATGAATTCCTTCTTTAGCTTTGTTTCCTTTGTGAACTCGAGCAGCAAAAGCAGGAATGTAGTGGCCAGCATATGACTCTCCAGTTATGTAAAAGTCATTCTTTGCAAGTTCAGGATGCTCCTCAAAGAATGCCTGACATCAGAGAAATAATCTACTTTAGTCCTGGCTATATGATAATTTTCCCACACAAGTAATAGCAATAAATTCAGTAATGACTACAATGCAATTATTTTCCTCATAGTATTTAATTTTAAGATGTGATGAGTTCTCTACATTATAGGCATATATGCCATATTTCACTTTTTTACCAAACAGAAACCAAAGATAACCAACCTGTAAGAAGTCATATAGGTCATTACTAACTCCCTCCTCACTGTGACGAATGTCACGTCTATCAGAAGTATAACTGAATCCAGTGCCAGTGGGTTGGTCGACATACAGAAGATTTGATGCCTGCAAAATTGTTATAGCAATTTGTCAATTGTTTGACCTTTGACAACATAAACCAAGGAAAAAAAAAGGGAGAGAGAGAGAAAGTAGCAGAAGTCCATAATGCATGAAACATTTCCAGAGTAGAGCTATAGGACACAAAATTGTAATTTTATAATTTTTATTTTCAAGCACCCATCAAAGTGAACTGTACATAAATAATACACATCATCTTGTGTTTTCATACCATATATTAGAAAACATTTTAGGTACACAACAAATTCCTTTTAAAAACAAAGAGTAAACTGATCTGAAACAGTCATTGAAATTCACAGTAACATTAAAAAAATAAAAAAACTAAATTAAACTGTCTTAAGTCGTTCAAGTTTCAGCTCAATTCTATTGGAGTTGTCTCTAGTTATCCCACCTCTATTGAGAGCTCCACTCACCCACCCACCAAAAGAAAAGAGACAATACACAAAAACAAACAAAAAGAATAAAACTAGTAAACCCAAAAGATACAATAAGTACCTGATCCCAACCATACTGATTCCAAACAAGAGACAAATTATTAGCAATAGTAAAAGGACCATTCTCATAAAACATGGCCAATTCACTGCTACACCCAGGTCCACCAGTCAACCATATCACCACTGGAGCTTCCTTCTTCTTGTTTCTTGATTCAAAAAAGAAATAAAACATCCTGCAAACAAAATCAAAAACAAAAAATCACAATTAAATTAAATAAAAAAACACAGAGAAAACTTAACGAATAAAGAAAAGAATAAAATTTTTTTAAGAAAGTAAAAACCTAGCATCATGAGAATTAGCAATCTTGTAATAACCAGCATGATGACCTAAATCCTCAACAGAAAAAGCTCCATAATCACTATCACCACCAATAACATCAGGAAACTTAAATCGCTTCTCTACAATCTTTTTTTTCTCTCCTCTTTCAAGAAAAACACGGTCGCCGTCGACGACGTTTACGTCCTTCTCCGGGAATAAATTTAGCTCTCTGATCAGTTTCTCAGCCTGCAACGAAGGGAAATTTGACTTCCCAAGACGATGATGATGATGATGGTCAGCAGTAGCGTTGGATATAGCGAAAATTGAAGAAGAGAGGAAGAGAAGAAAAAGCAAATAATTTATGAGTTTATCTTTCACCATTTTTCTTTTTTTTTTGGGGGGGGTTTGGGTTTGGAAGCAGAAGAAGAGAGGTTGCAGGGGGGTATTTATCGGCAAGTGTGCGCACATTACAGCTAACTGTCTGTCTAGTTTCACGGACGGAAGGGATTGGTAGTTGCGCGATATTTTGACAGGAGAGTAGCGGAGTTTTTGGAGTACATATATATATATATATAATAAAGGCAAAAACAAACCCGTATTGAGACCCTAAACTTTTTCACTTGTTAGCTTTAGTCCCCCAAGTTGTTTTTTGTGTATTTAAACCCTCATATTTCATGGGTTGAAAATTTTAAGTTCTTTTGTCAAATTTTGACACAAATTATTTCCTTTTAGTCTTTGAAATTTTATATTTTTAATATTCATGCCATTTTTTTTATTTTTTAGCACTTATGTCACTTTAAAATTTTTCATCGAAAAAATAAATTTATTTATTTTAATTTTTATTAAAAATATAAATATAAGTTTTTATATAAAATAATTTTAATATTTTAATAAAAATATAAATTTATATATACAAATTTAAATAATTTTAAATTTTTAAAATGAATAAACAAGTTAATGTTAAGATATAGAAAATATTATAATAATAGTACTGTTTTTTCACAATATTTTAAATTGTACAAGTTTTATTTTCAATACAATTTATATTTTCAGAATAAAATATTATATGAAAAAGAATATTATAATTAAAAGACATTATGATAAAAAAATATGTTTTATAATTAAAATATTATATTTAAATAATTTTCTATTTTTTGTACAAAAATTTAAAGAATATAAAAAGTATTTTTAGTATAATGTCTTTTAATTATGATTTTCTTTTTTTCACAATATTTTATTGTGAATAATATAAATTTTATTGAAAGTAAAACTTACATGATTTAAAATATTGTAAAGAATAATAATATTATTACAATCTTTTTTATTCTTAACATTACCTATTTATTTATTTTTAAAATTTAAAATTATATATATATAATTTAAAATATTAGAAATTAAAATAAGTAAATTTATTTTTTATTGTTAAAAAATTTTAAAAGTGTAAGTATTAAAAAAGTGTGGATATTAGAAATATAAAATTTTAAGGACCAAAAGAAAATACTTTGTGTTAAAAAATTGACATAAGGGTTTAAAAATTTCAACCCTTGTTATATGAGAGTTTAGATATACAAAATGAAACTTGAGGGGCCTAAAGATATAAAAAGTTTAGGGGTTGGATGTGAGTTTTGCAAAAAAATAAAAATAAAAATAAACTTATGAATAAGAAAATATGTAAATATATTTTTTTGTTACATTACAATTAAATAAACTGAATTTAAATAAAAAATGAATAAAAAAAAGTAAGAATAATTATATAAAATTTTAGGTAAAAAATCAATAGTGCATAAAGAAGTTTTTATTTTTTTCTCACTTCTACAACTATTAACACATGGTACGGAGAAAATACCGAATCGAAAGACATTAAAATAGTACCGAATTGAATAGTTTTAACCTCAAACTGAACCATATTTTATAACTAATTTGGTACGGTACTGGAGATTTATAAAAAAACCAAACCGTACCAAATCAAAAACCAAATATAGTACCAAATATTAATAATAATATATAAGTATGAATAGATAGTAGTGAACTTAATTATATATTTTTCATTATATTATTAAGTAATATATATTAATATATGTATAATTATATATGATAAAAATTAATATATTTTGTATGTAAAATATAATAAATAAATTACTAATAAAATATTTTTATTAATTTTATTATTATCATCATCATCA
>CATIWK010149363.1:0-25213 GCA_949634005.1 Mallotus japonicus | reverse complement strand
AAAAGTTTATAGAGTTGAAGGGTTAGATCAGGATGAAGCCCTTCAGCTCTTCTGCTTAAAAGCCTTCAAACATGATCATCCTGCAGATGAATATGTGGAGCTGTCTAATCACTTTGTAAGTTATGCTAATGGTCTTCCATTAGCTCTTGATATTCTTGGCTCATTTTTGTTTGGTAGATCTGTGAATGAATGGCAAAGTGCATTGAATAGGCTGAAAGAAATTCCCAACTAAGAGATATTGGATAAGCTTTATGTAAGTTTTGATGGATTGAAAGAAACAGAGAAGAAAGTATTTCTCGATATTGCTTGTTTCTTCAAAGGGGAGAAGAAAGATCATGTCATCAGAGTACTGGAAAGTTGTGGTTTTCATCCAGAAATCGGCATAGGAGTTCTCCTAAATGAATCTCTTATCACAATCTCTAATGACAGAATATGGATGCATGATTTATATCAAGAGATGGGTAGAGAAACTATTCGAAGATCCTGCTACGAAGAACCTGGAAAGAGAAGCAGATTGTGGCTATATAAGGATGTCTATCATGTCCTGTCGAATAATACGGTATATAACTTTAACAAAATATAACAGTTCTTGAGGCTTCAAGGTGTTTTCGGAGTCTTTAATTGCATATCATTGCTTTTTTGATGTTCAGGGAACAGAACATGTTGAAGGCTTTGTTCTGGACTCATGTCAGCAATTAGAAGATGAACCTTTGAGTGCTAAAGCTTTTGCAAAAATGACAAAGCTGAGATTGCTGAAACTTCAGAATTTGCAGCTGTCCGACGGCCTTGATTATCTTTCAAATGAACTGAGGTATCTCGATTGGAAGGGATATCCTTTCAAATCTCTGCCAACCACTTTTCAGCCAGATAAGCTTGTTGAGCTGCACTTGCAATCAAGCAGAATTGAACAATTATGGAAAGGAATGAAAGTATGTTTATTTTTTTAATGATCACTTTGAATTCATGGTTAAGTTCATTGATGCACAATTTTTTACTTCAGTAATATCTTAGACTGACATGTTCTATATGTTTCCACAGCCTCTAAAGATGTTGAATGTGATTGATCTGAGTTACTCGGTTAACTTAATCAAGACTATGGATTTCGGATCGGTACCAAACCTTGAACGGTTGAATCTTGAAGGTTGCACAAGACTGTGTGAGGTGCACCAATCAATTGGATCTTTGGAAAGGCTTGTGTTCTTGAGTTTGAAGAATTGTAAAGGTCTTGTCAGGATTCCAAGTAGCATACGTGATTTGAAGTCTCTTAAGACCCTGATTTAGCATGGCTGTTCAAAGCTTGAAAACTTGCCTGAAAGATTATGGGATGTGAATTCTTTCGAGAAGCTACACATTGGTGGAATTTCTGCTAAACAACTTATGTTAAAACAACTTGCATCGGCCAAACCATGGGATTATTTTCTGCCTTCATGGTTGTTGCCAAGGAAAAATCTTAAGCTGATGGATTTGCTGCCTTCTGTTTCAGTTCTGTGCTCTCTGAGATCATTATACTTAAGTTACTGCAATCTGACAGAAGATGAACTTCCTAATAATATGAGCTGCTTCAGATCCTTGCAAACGTTAGATCTAAGTGGGAATCATTTTGTTAGCATACCTACAAGCATTAGCAAGCTTTCTAAACTTGAAGATCTTCGATTTACGAATTGCAAGAAGCTGAAGTCAATGCCGAATCTTCCATCTGGTATTTTATACCTTAGTACGGATGGTTGCTCTTCCTTGGAAACTTTACTATGTAAAACCATCACTACACCTTACAAACTGGAAAACCTGTGCTTTGCAAATTGTGAGAGGCTTCAGTCATTGCCTGATCTTTCATCAACTGTTGTAAGTCTAGGCGTGGAAAATTTGAAAGCTTCAGAATTAACTTTCGTGAATCGCATATGCTTGACTGAGATTCAAGACAAAAACTGCTCAGCATTTGAAAGGATTACTAGCTACTCGCATTTCCTGCTAAAGCACAGCTCTCAGGTCACTCTCCACACCCACATTACACAACTTTTTTTGTATTTGTTTTCATCATTGTTCTTTTCTTAACTTTTTGTTGCTCTTAATTCAGGGATTGTTTAATCCAAGCTCTCACGTATCAATGTGTTTAGCTGGAAATGAAGTTCCTGTATGGTTCAACCATCAGGGTACTGGTTCTTCATTAGAGTTGCAGCTACCTCAACATTGATTCAGTGACAGGTGGATGGGATTTGCAATTTGTGTTGTTTTTGAAGCCATTAATGCGCTTCCACTATCAGAGAGCTGTACTCTTTTCTGTGATATACATGCTTAGACAATGCCAGATCAACTTCAGTTTCTCGGCCGCCCTTCTATGGAAATTCCTGGAGACAGGAACATCCTGTCAGGACAAATTTGGTTCAGTTTCATACCACGAAGCTCTTTGAATTGTGTAGATTGGTGGGAAGCGTGTGAAAACCTGAAGATGTCATTTTTCTCAAATGGTAATTTAAAGGTGAAGTACTGTGTATAGTATATGATCATGTTGGTGAGCTAATCCAATGCCACAGACATTCTGAGGATTTGGTTCCTCCCGTCCATAACGATTCTGATAAATGCAAGAGAAGCTATGATGATTACAGTAGAAGCTGGAAAACCAATAATGGGAGTGGTGGCAACTGTGGAAATAAATCGCAGGCTAAGAGATTGAAAATGACTCCTGATCCAATGCTTAGACTCATGAGGGCATAGGAAACATTAAGAATCAATATTAGATGCTACTTGCTTGCTCAATTCAGAATATGGACCGCAGTTTTGCTCCCTAACGAGATCCATCCGGCGGCTTAAACTTCAAAATAGTTAGTTAGATTCCATTTGGCTAGCAGATATTAGAGACATCATAAAAAAAAATTCCAGTATTGTTCTATTCTTAATTGAATTGTATATAATTTTTTTTTTTACAAATATTACTTCCGATTTTGCTAGACTTTTATTTAAAAATAATAATAATAATTGAATTGCCTGAATATGCTCTCAGATCATCTTCAAAGCATCATATATATATATATATATTCTTCATTGATTTTGTTCATTAGCTTAATTAATGTATAATTATATAGTGCTTGCAATTGAAATGATTATTTGATTGAAATAGGAAGACGCCATATAGCAATATAATTTTTACTGAAAGGAAAAAAGACCAGGTACATATAATGAAATCTTTCATAAGACTTGCGTCGTATAAAAATGTTGTGTGCTTATTTGAATTGGAGTCAACCAAATGAAATTTGGAAAAAAGTTGACTACAGGGTGTGAATGGAGTGCTTAATGCATTGAATTGAATTCAATACTCGGTTTGATTTTGATTTTGACTGGTCTATAATTCAAGACTGATGACTCTTTCTGCAGTGGAAGTTTGTTAGGGAAAATTTGCTTTTGCACCAATCCAGTGACTCTGTGACGTGATTTTTTTTTTTTTTAATTTTTTGAGCTTGGGGGAGGGGGGGGGGGGGGCGGGGCCAGTGCATACCATCATTGAGCCAACCATTATCATTTATTATAGACATTAAAACGAAAAACAAAGAAGCAAAATGAAGGGGACTAGACCAAATCCACCATCCTGTCTCTACTGTGACCATGTATACATGTTTATACTGGGCAGTTAAACGTACAAATTAATACAAAACTGAAGCGTTAACTCTAATTCTCTTTCATAGTCCTTATCAAAGTCACTTCACATTTCACATCACACAACACTCTCAGAAGACGCGTCCTCAATAGCCTCAAGTTTCTTCAAATCTTGAAAATGGCTTTCACTATTGGGTCCAGCTACTATATATATAATCAATGCTATCTTCAAACCTTAAAACACACAACATTAATTCTGTTTCTCCTCCTTTTTTAGCTTTCAGTTGAGTTCTGAGTGAGATGCCTCCTATTGCTCTTCCGTGGAAAAATGATGTGTTCCTCAGCTTTAGAGGTGAAGATACTGGCAAGAATTTCACCAGCCATCTCCATGCTGCATTATGTCAAAAAGGAGTTGCAACTTTCAAGAAAGATCAACAACTTGGGACCCTTTCTCACGATGGAGTCCGTAAAGCAATTCAAGATTCAACCATTTCAGTAGTCATTTTTTCAAGGAACTTTGCTTCTTCCACGAGGTGTTTAGATGAACTTGTTGACATTTTTCAGAGCATGAAAACTAAGGGACAAATAGTCCTGCCTGTTTTCTACAGTATTGATCCAGCTGAAGTGAGGAAACAGACAGGAGGATTTGGAGATTCATTTGCTAAGTATGAACAACTTTTCAGAGATAACATCATCAAGGTGCAACAATGGAGAGTTGCAGCAACAGCAATGGCTAATCTCTCTGGATGGGATCTACAAGGCAGGTTAGAGTTTCACTTTGATTTCTTTTTTCTATATATGATTACTTATTAGAGAAATGATACCCTTTTCATATAAATTAAGTTGCTTCAATGAATTTTCATGATTTTTAATTTTGCTCATTTTCTAATGCTTACAACAATGGCCAACTTAGTACTTGAAACTGCTTGTTACATTACAGGCATGAGTCAGAGCTTATTGAGGAAATTGTTAAAGAGGTACTGAAAAATTTGAGAAAATCGAGTCATAGATTCTCAGGCGCAACGAATAGTTTCGTTGGAATGAATTCAAGATTGAATGAAATGATGAATTCATATCTAAGAAAAGGAGAGCCAGATGATGTTGGCATCGTAGGAATTTGTGGGATGGGCGGTATAGGTAAAACAACCATTGCCAGAGCTGTGTATGCAGAGTTGTGTTGTGAGTTCGATGGGAGTTGCTTTCTTGCGAATGTAAGAGAAGTAGAGGAGAAATATGGTTTAATCTCTTTACAAGAACAGCTCCTTTCTGAAATTCTTATGGAAAGAAACATAATGGTCTGGGATGCTTATGGTGGAATGAATGAGATAAAGAAGAGGTTATGTCATAAGAAGGTACTTATCGTTCTTGATGATGTAAATCATTTGCAGCAGTTGAAATCATTGGCTGGAATAAGTGATTGGTTTGGAAATGGAAGCAGGATCATCATAACAGCTAGAGATGAGCATTTATTGTGTTGTCATGGAGTTGAAAACATTTATAGAGTTGAAGGGTTAGATCATGATGAAGCCATTCAGCTCTTTTGCTTAAAAGCCTTCAAAAATGACTATCCTGCAGAAGATTATGTGGAGCTATCTAATCACTTTGTAAATTATGCTAATGGTCTTCCATTAGCTCTTGATGTTCTTGGATCATTTTTGTGCGGTAGATCTGTAAATGAGTGGCAAAGTGCACTGGATAGGCTCAAAGAAATACCCAACAAAGAGATATTGGATAAGCTTTATCTAAGTTTTGATGGATTGCAAGAAATAGAGAAGAAAGTGTTTCTTGATATTGCTTGTTTCTTCAAAGGCGAGGAGAAGGATCATGTCACCAGAGTGCTGGCAAGTTGTGGTTTTTATCCAGAAATTTGTATAAGAGTTCTTCTCAGTAAATCTCTTATAACAATCTCTAATGACAGAATATGGATGCATGATTTGCTTCAAGAAATGGGTCGAGAAATTGTGCGAAGATTCTGCTATGAAGAACCTGGAAAGAGGAGCAGATTGTGGCTTTATAGGGATGTCTGTCATGTCCTGTCGAACAATACGGTATTTAACAGCTGATAACTGATTCTGACAAGCTGTTTTCATAATCTAAATTGTAAATCATTGTTTTTTTTTTTTATGTTTAGGGAACGGAAGAGGTTGAAGGCATTGTTCTGAATTCATGTGAGCAAGGAGATGAACGTTTGAGTGCGAAAGCTTTCAGGAAGATGCAAAAGCTGAGACTGCTCAGACTTCGAAATTTGCAGCTGTCGGATAACCTGGATTATCTTTCAAATAAGTTGAGATATCTTGATTGGGATGGATATCCTTTCAAATCTCTTCCATCCACATTCCTGCCAGATAAACTTGTTGAACTGCACTTGCAATCAAGCAACATCGAACAATTATGGAAGGGGATGAAAGTATGTTTTTTTTCTTCGATCACTTCGAATTCATAGTTAAGTTCATTGATGCAAGATTTTCGACTTCAGTAATACTGACTTTTTATATTTTTTCTTTAATCACTTTGAATTCATAGTTAAGTTCATTGATGCAAGATTTTCGACTTCAGTAATATCTTAAATTGACTTTTTATATGCTTTCACAGCCTCTAAAGTTGTTGAAGGTGATTGATCTTAGTTACTCGGTTAACTTAATCAAGACTATGAATTTTGGAGCGGTGCCGAACCTTGAAATTCTGAACCTTGAAGGCTGCACAAGACTATCTGAGGTACACCAATCAATTGGAGTTCTGAAAAGGCTCCTGTTATTGAATTTGAAGAACTGCAAAAGTCTTGTGAGGATTCCAAGCAGCATATGTGATTTGAAGACTCTGAAGACCCTTATTTTGCATGGCTGTTTAAAACTTGAAAACTTGCCTGAAGGATTATGGTACATGAATTGTTTGGAGAAGCTACACATTGGTGGAATTGCTGCAAAACAACTTGAGTCCACAAAACCATGGCATTTTGTTCTCCCTTCATGGTTTTTGCCAAGGAAGACTCTGAATCTGATGGATTTTCTGCCTTCTGTTTCAGTTCTGTGCTCTCTTAGATCATTAGACTTAAGCTACTGCAATCTGACAGAAGGCGCGCTTCCTAATGATCTGAGCTGCTTCCCATCCTTGCAGACATTAATTCTAAGTGGGAATCATTTTGTTAGCATACCCACAAGTATTTGTAGACTTTCTAAACTCGAAGATCTTCGATTTGCGAATTGCAAGAAGCTGCAGTCATTGCCAAGTCTTCCATCTGGTATTTTATACCTTAGTACAGATGGCTGCTCTTCCTTGGGAACTTTGCTGCCTAACACCATCACCAAACATTATAAACTGGAAAACCTGTGCTTTGCAAACTGTGAGAGGCTTCAGTCATTGCCTGATCTTTCATCAACTGTCGTAAATCTAAGCATGGAGGGTTTAACTGCACAAGAAAATTCACCAAATGAATTAAACAAAGATGATTCAAAAGCTTCAGCATTAACTTTTGTAAATCGCATACAACTGGTTGAGGTTCATGAAAAGAACTGTTCAGCATTTGCAAGGCTGACAAGTTACTTGCACTTCCTTCTTAGGCATAGCTCTCAGGTCTGTCTCCATATTCTCATCATCAAACACTTATTTAATTTATTTTCTCCACTGCATCACAACTATTCTTTGACTACGATAACTTTTTGTCCTTCATGCAGGGCTTGTTTAATCCAAGCTCTCACGTGTCAATGTGTTTAGCCGGAAACGAAGTTCCTGCGTGGTTCAACTATCAGGGCATTGGTTCTTCATTAGAGTTGCAGCTGCCTCAACATTGGTTCACAGATAGGTGGATGGGATTTGCAATTTGTGTTGTTTTTGAAGCCATTAATGAGGTTCCATTATCAGAAACTTCAAGTGTTTTCTGTGATTTGCATGCATGGATAATGCCAGACGAACTTCTGTTTCTTGGTCGTCCTTGCATCCAACTTTCTGGAGACATGAAAGAGCAGCTTTGGTTCAATTTCATTCCTCGTAGCTCTATGAATTGTGTAGAATGGTGGGAAGCATGTGTGAAGGTGAAGGCATCAGTTTTCTCAAATGGATTGAAGGTGAAGTACTGTGGATTTCGTATAATATATGATCATGATGTTGGAGAATTAATCCAATGCCATAGACATTTTGATGATTTGGGTCTTCCCTCCCTTAATAATCCTGACAAAAGCAAGAGAAGCCATGATGAAACAAGCGATAATAATGGAAGTGGCAATTGTGGCAGTGGAACACATTCAAAGAGACTGAAAGTGACTCTGGATTAAATGCTCTAATTAGGATAGGACAGAGGCCGCTAAGAATAAAAAGTTGATATTTGTTTACTGAACATGATCAATAGACCATGTGATATTTAGTGGCTAATATTTGAACTTTTCATGGGAATAGACGAAAGAGAATGCGTATCTATTTGATGTCAAAGTTTCAGAATCAGGATGTATAGATAAAGATTAGATACTATTTTTATTTTTTCAACTGATTTTTTTTTTTTTTTTTACCTGCTGCTTCCAGTATGCAATAGCTATATGGTTATTATGAAGTTTAAACTGGGGTATCTGCTATTGTTTTTCATATGGTAATATTTCGGTGTCGCCACATGCGAATGGGCCATAATTTTATAAAAAAATTCTCCTTCTTCCCGTTGATTGCACACCTGTATTTAGAGACAACTAAATAATTTTTTTTTAGCAGACCGCGACATATCCGACATGCAGCACCTATCACTTCCCTTTTTCATATTGCTCAAGACTTTACTCAATAAAATTTAAAATTTTTCGCCATATGAACCCATAGAAACTAGGACAAAAATGTATTTTCAATGATAAGCTACTAGCTATGGCTAATTATTGTTTATTGTAAATGGACAGGACATGTTTTTAAGATAAGAATTATATGCATGTAGAATAAATAAGAAGTTTTTCACTGAACATACATATTATATAGAAAGATTGATGATGGCGTAAATATTAGTTAGATGAAGGGTGTAGGTGTAGTCAATGGCAAAAACAATATTCAAAAGAGAATGCAAGGCAGCTGCAGAGGAAACATTAGATAATTGCTTTCTGCGAAATTACAAGGAAGGTAATTGAGGAAAACAATTTATATGTGTCCAGGTGGAGTTAAAAAGAAACAAGAAATTAGTTTTTTTTTTTTTCATGGATTCTTTAGGTGCTTCTTCTTCTTCTTCTAATCAACAATGGAAATATGATGTGTTCCTTAGTTTCAGAGGCTGAAAAGTGAAAAGTAACCTTATTTCTTATATGGGTTATCGACAGTTGTTAAAGACGAAGGTCGACTAATGCCGTAAACTAAACTTTTTTCGGTTTTTTTTTTTTTTTGTTGGTACAGAAATCTTTTTCTTTTTCAAATATACCCGGGTTCCGTATGCAATTTCCTGGAAGTGAAATTCCTGTTTGGTTCAACCATCAGACTGAGTATCCCGCCGAAGTCAGGATAAAGCTACCTGAAATTACTAAATAAATGGTGGAATATTGCTGGTTTTGCTATTTTCATAGTCATTCCTGAAGATTGGATGCGGCGAACTCCAGTTTTCCATGTTGATTTCAAGAGTGGTGATAAGTTTATCCAAGGCATTCGCCCAATCTCAGACCCCCTAAATATTTAGAGCCTGCAAAGGATCACCTTTCCATCTTCTTCCATTGCAAATGAGAAGCTTGATCCAGACGAGAAATATTCCAACTGAGGTGCTACTTATATGCGTTGGAATTAAGAAGTGTGGAATTCGCGTGAAGATATGCAAGATTTATTCCTTCTTAACGAACCATTGTCTGTATGTCAAAGCTACGAAGACAACTGGGACAAAGGAGAGGAAGAAAGAATATTTTTTGGCAGATCAAGATGAATTTTTCTCAGCAACTGATTTCTCCGACACGGAAGCAGACGACTCACATTCTGTTGGGGTAATGGATCAAAACCTTCTGTTAGGCATAGAAACTAATACAACAGAATAAACAGTAACATAGAGTTGTTATAGGTACCTCAGTCCAAGTGATTTTGGTGTCATTGTCAGTAAACGTAATGATTAACAATCCATTTTACAATATTCTCGAAAAAAAATCTACTAAAAAACACTTCCTTAAAAGAGTAAATTTTTTTGGTCAAAAAAAAAAAAGAAAAAGAGTAAATTTTATGTTACATAAATTCATAAGGTGTGAATATGAGCCGCATTTTTTTTGTGTTAGTGGGGTCTTATTCCAGTCTGGGTTCCCCTGTGTTTTCTTTTAGTGATTGCTAGATGGCAGCAGTCCCTTTTAGCAAGCAGTTATGTTGCTTGGCTCTGATTTTGTCCCATTGTTGATTAGCCCAGCTAATCCTTCCTGCCCTCTTTTATAAAGTGGCTTATTCTCAAAAAAAAAAAAAAAAAAAAAAAGAATATGAGCCGCATTTTCAAGAACCATTGAATTTTCATGAAAAAGACTGTAATTTTAGTAGTTGGGAAGGAAAGAATTGTGGAGAGCCGTATTTAAGTGGCACATCGAAAACTTTGACAACCACACCAAATGGATATGGATAGGGTTTCTTATTATTATAAATTCCTTCATTCATTAACCAATCAATATAGAGATTATAGATGGGATTATATTATAGTATTTTGTCCCCATTAAAGACCAAAGCACAATTCCTTACCATATCCTACTTTCTACTCTTGCCGGTTTATCTACACCTGTGGTTAGTAGAACCTTCCTTTAATGTCCTTGTCACTTTCAGGCACGATCCTCTATGCCCACTACTATCGCCCTAGTCATCAATTCCAATTGCTATTATTACTCTTTCTTTTTTTAAAAAAAAAAAGAAAAAAGAAAAAAATAAGGAGTTCATATGATTTTAGGCTCTATTTATCTGTGAAAAGTATTTTTCTAAAAAATATTTTTTTTATTTTTTAGTGTTTTGATTATCAGAAAAAATAAGTCAAAGAAAAATAACATTAAAATAAAGAAAAATAATTTCTCATTCTAAAGATAAAAAATTATTTTCCAATACTTTTTTTAATACCTTCTTTTCTCATTTATTGGATTCTCTTTTATTTTCTAATGCATTCTCTTCTCATTTATTATCTTCTAATGTTGCAGCTAAATATCAAAAAAAATTTCTTTGAAAAATATTTTTCAAAGGCAAAATATTTTCCTCATTTAGCATGAGTGCACTGCACGATAATAGGAGGCAACCCTTCTCTTTTAAATAGAAGACAATAAAATTCGAACTCTGTACCTTAAGATATCCTTAAAAAGAAGTTACACTTGACTCTTTAACTTAATACCAACTACATTTTGTTATTTTTTTATTAATTATGAAAATAAAATGTCTGTGGGGAGATTTTACAGTTGTTTGTTTTCTAAATATTTTATTTTTTATTTTGTGTTTATCACCATAAGATGAAGATATTTTTTATCATATAATGATGATTATAAATAAAGTAAAATTTACTTTGTAAAAAAAAATTAACCATAAAATGCACTAACAGCTGTGTACATGATAGAGATAATTTTATAAATAAATAGTAATAAAATTTAAATTTTATATTTTAAAATATTTTTAATAAAATATTAGTATTGGCGAAATTTGAGTAGTTTATGATGATTAGATTGAACTCATGATCTAAGATGTGATATAATAGGAAGCTTTTGTTATAATTTTCTGCCAATATATTAATGGATTAAGGATGTTAATTATTTTATTTTATATGTTCAAATATGTGAATTAATTTAAAAAAAAAAAAAAATTCACCCATTTTTCAAACTGTGAAACAATAAATCGAAGGGCTGAGCTTGGCAGCTGCTATGTTGGTTGATATAATTGACAGTAGATGATCCATACCAGCTAGTCAATAGTCATAATGGACAAGGAAGAGAGTTAGGTGTAGGCATACAGCCAGTTAAATACCAACCACCTTTCACATCATTTCATTAGCACCTTAATTTCCTATTATTAATGTTTTGTACCCGAAACTCTTGCTTTGTTTATCAACCAGACCCTTGAAGAACAAGGGCATTAATTAATAAACCAAAAGTATAAGGGTCAAACTGAAAATACGCAATGGTCCACATTATGGACATAATGAACAATCCATTTTATCATGACGTGAGTTACTGTTCTTTTTAAAACTCTGTCTATTACACCATCAACACACTCAATCACTGCCACTGCAAAAAGCTACCATCTTTTTCCTCTAGTACCCGGACCCGAATCCTTCATCCGGGTGGAACTAATCATGCTTGGAGACTTCTGTCCCTGCCCCTGTTTTGGTAAGCAGACCACGGATGATTCCGACCCTGATCGTGACCCAGTCCTACTAGTGTCTGGAATTGGAGGGTCTATTCTCCATTCAAAGAGGAAGAGTTCTGGGTCGGAGATCCGGGTATGGGCGCGGATTCTTCTGGCTGATTATGAGTTCAAGAAGAGAATTTGGTCTCTTTATAATCCCAAGACAGGTATAATCTTTCTCTCCCTCTTATTTTTTAGTCAAATTCATTAACATTGGCATGTGTTTACTTGTTACATAATAACGGAATTATGTTATGCATGTGTTTACTAATGCAAGCTTCTACTTCTTTTTTTTTTTTTTCTGGAACCGTTTGGAAGTTCGATTATTGATTGTTGTTGCTTTATTTGTTTTTTCTGGTTTTGAGTCAGGTTTATGCATTTGATTACTGCAAGTACATGACAGATATAGACAAGAGTTAAATGTTTTAGACTGTTGTTGTTGCTGCTGAAATTTTCAGTCTGCCAAAGCTTAGATTTTTTTTTTTTCCTTCATCAAAGTTTTCGTCTTTTATGAATTTTTCTCGGATGTGTTTAAATTAATACGTAGAAGTGGCTGTATAAATTTTAGCTTGTAGTCATTTTTAAAGTAAAATTGTCACTATCCAATTGTGAATCCCTTCTGATTACTACTTCCTTGGGAAGGAGAGTTCAGGTACAATCTTAGTATTGAAGTGTGTTCTTGACGATAGAATCTTTTCAAGTCCAATTTAAATTTGGTGGATAAAATACTGTTTTGATCAATATATCCAATGGTTTAGTAATTCCACATCATTGGCTACATGGTTACAGGATCCACTCTGCTTCTTTGGTTTCTGATGTTTTACTTTCTTATTAATTTGTTCTGTTAAACATACAGTCCTTTAAAGTTTTTTTCAATTTTTTTCTCCAGGGTACACAGAAGTATTGGATGACAGCAGTGAGATTGTGGTCCCTGATGATGATTATGGGTTGTATGCAATTGACATTTTAGATCCATCATTTGTAAGATTTATAAGCAATTAGTTAATTTGTTGTTTGTGATTTAAATTTTTGCCTTCTTCGACATGTCAAATTTCTTTTTTTCTTTTTACTGCATACACAAAATAATTTTTTTCCATTATATGTTTTTGATGTTGTATTCATTAATTTTCCAGTTTGTTAAATTGATACATCTGACAGAGATGTATCATTTCCATGATATGATTGATATGCTTGTAAAATGCGGTTATAAGAAGGGAACATCATTGTTTGGATATGGCTTTGATTTCCGGCAAAGCAATAGGTAAGCTCCAGTTATATTTCCATTCGCAGTGTTATTGTATGTGATTAAACTTTTACCTAAGTTTACAATAAACATCATTATCTCTGTGTACCATCAAGGTTGCTCAACCTTGCATATTATCCTTCATCAATCTGAGGACCTTAAATATTATCTATTATATGCAGAATTGACAAATCAATGGAAGGTCTTAAAGCAAAGCTGGAAACTGCTTATGAAGCTTCTGGGCATAGAAAAGTTAATATAATATCACATTCAATGGGTGGACTATTAATATCATGTTTCATGTCACTTCATGCAGATGTACGTATAATTTTTCTTGATGGCTGAAGTTTGAAACATTATCCAAATTCACTGTACACCACTGACAAGGTATAATCCTCTTTTATTTGTCATAAAGAGGGTGAAAACTGATTTTAACTTGTGAATTGTCAGGTGTTCTCAAAGTTTGTCAACAAGTGGATCTGCATTGCATGCCCTTTCCAAGGTACTATTGATTCCATCATGATTTTTTGAGTAATGAAGACATTTTAAATAAGGATGTTAGTGGCCTCAAATTATTAGTTATTAACTTTTGTTGTTTGAAAAATATTCTTAATTGTGCATAAGACCTCGTCTTTTTCTTAATCAATTATTCTACAGTGATCATTTGCAATCAGTGAATTTCTGATGGTGCTACCTTAGGCAAAGGAGGTAGGAGCTAAGCTGCTTTGATATTTACATGTAGTTGTGGTAAAGATGTCTAGAAAAATTGCGAGAAACTTGTTTTTTCTCTTTGAAGATTTCAAGTGAAATCATTTGTTTTTTCTATTGCTGTCATCACTAATTTAACAAAAGGTCATAATTTTTTTTTCCCCAAGTTCAAGAGTAACAGAATACATCAAAATGATGTCTTTGGTATGACTTGTTGAATGTGCACAATCCCTTTGAGATTAATTGTGTCTTCTTTGAGTTAACTTCTTTATTACTTCACAGACAAGTATAAAGATATAATTTCTCATTCGAAAATTGAGGATAAAAATGAATAGTAAGAAGGTTAAGAATGGAATACAATTGCCTCTAGTATATGGAAAATTACATAGACCTTTCACTTTGAGCTAACATTTTGGAGACCTCATTATCTCCAAGATCTCAATCTGTTATATAGAAACACAAAATTGGCACATTCATGGAATTTTTTGCCATATAATCATTCCTTGGTCAATTTACAAATGATTTCATCATATGGTGGTAACTAAATTTTGCGGAAGATAAATATTGATTTTGTCCAAAATCTGATTGCAGCCTCTTGTTGGGATATTTTTCCTAATTTCTGTTTTTTCGTTCTCTTATATCCTTCTCTTGATAGACCTGATTAAATGAAGCCTGGGTTTCTTTTGTATGCTAACAGGTGCACCAGGATGCATTAATGATTCCCTGTTAACTGGGTTGCAATTTGTTGAAGGCTTTGAGAGCTACTTTTTCGTATCCAGGTGGACAATGCATCAGCTGGTAATGTTTCTTATCTGAGTACTTGGGTTGGTCTTATATATATAGATACTAGAGATATTTTATTGTGTTAATATTTGGTAGAAATTTCAAATTACATACATGTATGTGCTTTTCTTTGGCATGTAGCTGGTTGAATGCCCTTCAATCTATGAAATGTTGGCAAATCCGGATTTCATGTGGGAAAAGCAACCAGAAATTCAAGTCTGGCGGAAGCAATCAGATAATGAGAAAACTTCGGTCAAGTTGGAGTCTTATGGCCCGCATGACTCTATCACTTTCTTTCAAGAAGCGTTGAGGAATAATGAGGTAACACTTTTATCAGAAGTCTCACAAGTCATGAAATTCTTGCAAACATGATTATATTTGGTGGTGTGATTACAAGTCACTGTCCTCAAATCTCAGATGGTGCAAGCGTACACAGGAAAATAAAAAGGAGAAGAAACCATTTGTGCTTGTCATTTGCATTTTGGTTTTCACATTATTGTCTACTTTAATCTGTATTCTTCATTTCTTATTAAAATACAACCTGAATGGCTTATGTTTTTCCTTCTGTTGCAGCTGAATTATGCCGGGAACACCGTTTCTCTACCCTTCAACTTCTCTATCCTCAAGTGGGCTGCTGGTACTCGCAAGACCCTCAATGATGCACAACTACCAGAAGGGATTTCTTTCTATAACATTTTTGGGACCTCAAATGATACGCCTTTTGATGTTCGGTATGTAAGATAATTTATTCAGGCATGACTAAAAATGGAGATTAATTAAAAGGAAAACTGATACACACCTTCATTATACACAGACATCTAAATGGTTTCCTACAAATAAAATGATGTTTATACAGGTCTAAAATGATTAAAAGTAACTGATTACATAAGAGGTGGGACAACTTGAATATAACTGCTTATTTTGCAAAGTGGAATAAGCTAAGTTGATGTCCTGTATGAATCAATTTCCAGATGCTAGAATTTCTAACAATTCTTAACTTGGCTGAAGGCAGTGATAATATGTGGTTAAGAACTCAGACCAAACTACTATCAGTTGAAACTTAGTCATTAATTTAAAGATTCATCTCGTTCAAGGGAAATGAAAAGACCAACATTTGATGAAGTTATGGCAGAAGCTGAAACTTAGTTATCAGCACGGGATAGCATCATACATTTCATAAATCTTATCCTATTATTTAACACTACTTGACTCGGCATGGAAACCTTTTTCGTTGAGACTGATCTGATTTATCTATATATCTAATGTAGATATGGTACAGAGGCATCTCCAATTGGGGATTTGTCTGAAGTCTGCCATACTCTGGTGAGTGGTTAATTCACACAACGCTGATAAAATCCAGATCACGTTGTAGCCTTGATTCTAACTATATAATGACTTATCATATCTGATTGGAAATACTGTTCTTTATTGTGTAAAATGATCTATTAGTCCAAATTCCTGCTTTCATAGTTGTGTTGCATATAGAAACTGTAGTTTGTATTTCTTGTTTGCACTTATGTTGCATACAGAAACTGTTGTCTGTATTTATTTATTTATTTTTTTTTTTTTTTATGGGTGGCTAATGTTTTTCCTGAACATGATTGTCTCAGCCCCAATATTCTTACGTGGATGGAGATGGGACTGTTCCAGCAGAATCTGCTAAGGTGTCTTCTCTAACCTTTCACTTCAATTTGTTATGCTTTTACTAGAAGTTATGCAATGATAATCTGGAACGATCATTGGCCATCAATTATTAGGCATTCAAATCTTTACAACTGAATAATAGAGCATGTTTGTCCATTAGGATACAAACCAATGATGTCTGAAATTAGCATATACTCAGTGCTGCACCCCTGCTCATATAAGAAGACAGGGAATCAGTGGCATTCAACTAAGTAATGATATTGCATCTGTGTAACCGTAAATGACTTTTCTGTTGCGTAGGCGGATGGATTCAAGGCAGTTGAGAGAGTAGGGATTGCAGCTAGTCACCGTGGAGTGCTACGAGACGAGACAGTATTTTCACTTATTCAGAAATGGTTGGGAGTTGAGCAGAAGCAAATTAAGCATTCAAGGACATCTAGAGTGATGGATGCTTCGTCAGTTCACAAATTGTATTGCAAAAACTAGCAACAGAAAAGAGGATACATATCTGGAATCTGTATTCAAATACTCCAAAAGTGTTGTAAATATGTACTGATTATTTCATCACAGGACTTCATTTTTTGAAAGTTTAGCAGAATTTGTTCATCAAATACATATAGGAAATCATGGTGAAGCAGAGTAGGCAATGTTTTAATCAACTGCAAAAACTCTCAATTACAGAGCACTAAGCAATTTATAATCTTCTATATTTGAATTTGATCATAACAGATGCAAAATAATCTTATAAAGACATATTCCAGACGAGCATTAAGCAAATCAAATTGTGATATAAGAGAGTTTAGCCCAGCAAGCAACAGCCATATAACTAGAAGTATTTCTGATATTCAACAATAAAGAAACAATTTAGCTTCAACTAAGCAGCCAATTGACAATTGATGTTATTTTCTTTATTTTTTTTCCACGTTCATGCATCTAGTAGTATATCAAAAGCTTGCAACACCTCCCAGTGATAAGGTCATTAAAGTTGCGTACACGTATGGCCAGAAATGGTATGCTTAGATATGTACATACACATAATTACGAATTAAGCAATTAAGAAAATGTCTTGCAAGTTGCATATACTAAATACAGCAGTTTGAAGACTGTAGAGAGAAAATAAATAAACAAATGACGTGGTCGGCGGTGATTTGTAAATGTAATTATATAATTCTTAGATTTTAGCTTTTATAATTAAGGAAATTACAGAAACATGCATGGCTAGATTCACTCACAGTCACAGCTTACAAAGCAGCTATTTTATTCTATAAAAATTGCAAATGAAGGCAGGTGGGGGTGGGGGGTAGTAAAGGTGGAAGAAGATCATCTCGACCAAGTCACAAGCAACAATGAATATGCACTTAGGTGATACATGTTCATGCATATATATATATATATATATTCTCATTCTATGACGCAAAGATCATCTTAGGGGATGGGATATTTATCAAACACTTAAAAATCCAAGACACACAAAATCAAGAAATGGTTTGATTCTTGTGATTAATAATATATATAAGATTTTTTTGAAATTAATATATGAAATTAAGTGAATGGGGAAGAGATAAATAAAATTAGTATATAGCAAAGTCCAAGTCAAAAAGTTTTGAATCCCAAACAGTTTGTAACCCTACAATTACTTAGGGTTTTGAGCTAAGTGAAAAAGAAAAATGTATATTTTAAAAGAAAGAAGTGGAAGAAAGAGACGAGAATGAGCATTCCTAGGGCTTGTTAGCTTATGAGAGGATTCTATTTGCAGATAGTAGAGACAATCACAGACACGCATGAGCCTTCCACTATTTTAATATTAATCCATATATAATACCACAAATGGAGCCAAAATCTCTTTCTCTATTTTGACTTGACTTTTATGTGTGCTAATGTATCTCCTATATATATATATATATATATATATCCTACTATATAACCAAAATCAGCTAAGAAATTATTCTCATTTAAACGATATATTTTTAGTTCAAACTGTGTATATGCAGTTGTATTAAATAATTGTTAAAAATTATTATTATTTTTATAGTTTTAGTTGAATCGAATTAAATTAATTAAAGTTTAATAAACTCTGAACATATAAAAACAATACCCTACTATGCATCATTTGAAAGCACACCCATCATCCAATCCATGCAAAATTTTCTTTTTTCTTTCTTTTTTTTTCACTATATATATATGTAAAAGAAACTAAGAAAGATAATACCATATGCTAAAAGAAGAATGAATAATAATAATAATAATAATAGAAATTAAGGCACAAGAGATCACTAACAAATAAAAGGTAAGGCATGGGGGGGTTGGACCCTTTTCATCTTTAATAAAGTGTAACTTTTCTTGGAAATATTTCCCTTGTTACTTTCTTTTGAGCAAGAAAGAGGAGAGGAGAGGGGTTAGTGGTAATTATAAGATAAAATGCATGGATAAGGGTGCAGGAAGCAGAGATTGATCAGATTGTTGGGGCAGGGCCTGGATGAATGAAATTATGTGGAGAGGGATGGGATTGGTAATTATTGTAATGAATATTAAAAGTTAATGTTAAGGTAGAGAGAGTCTTTAATTCCAAGGAGGCACGGGTGCTTCTCCGCTGATTTCTCCAATGTAATCCCAGTTCCCACTGGCCCCTTCTCTTTTCCTTCCCCCATTATATAATACAAGAATTTTGAGCTTTAGCGACCAATTTTTGCGCTGCTTAATGATAAATATATTTAACCCTCTCTTTCTTTGGTTTTTGAGCTACTTATATTTAATATTTATATACTATACAATGCTATAACACCTCTATAAATAACTAAATAATCCCTTGTACTACTCTTATAAATAAATTTATCTTTTTGAACTAATGTGTAACTACAAATAAAGTTTAAGTCTTTAAGAAGATGAATTAGTAATAGCTGTCTACTTTTTCTTTATTGCTATAGCCAAATTCAATTCAAAGACAAAAGTGGAGGGCATGAACAAGTTACACTGTTCTATTCGCAGTTATATGCAAAAGGAAAGATTGGTAAATTCACATTCTCATTAGCATGTGGCCAAGGCTTTTAAATATATACAAAAAGTACAAAAGAAAGTATGATATGGTTTTATATTTTGATAATTTTTAATATTTATAACGTAGTGTAATAATTTTGACTGTGGTAATGTGATATATCTAAAAAATTTTATAAAAATAAAAATTAAGTTTAAATTATATCACTTCTCTATTAAAAAAATATTTAAATGTGAAGTATTATTATTGTTGTTGTTGTTATGCATGAAAATTCAAAACCGTGTGCAGTAGGTTGATTACTGATTGAGGTGTTGTGAGGAGAACCCCACAGCACACAGGCACAGGCACAAGACAAGATGAGAGACGTCTGAAAAAATTCGGTGGTGAGGGTGAAGAGTGCGTGCATGGGCTGCATGTGTAACTGGACTTTCTTACATGTCCGTTTCTGTAACACCCCAATCTCATACGTCATGGGCTCAACCTTAACTCTTTTTTTAATTTTTTATTATTATTATTTTGACATATATATATATATATATATGGAGGAGAATTCTACAATATCTTGAAGGTATCCCTACCTTCAAAAATAAAAAAACACGTTAAAAAAAAATTATCTACAATAATAGGTTGGCCGGTATCAAATAAATGTTGTTTAAAAAACGTCACGGTTCAAAAAAAAAAAGGTTCACCTTATTTCTTTCTAAACTTTTGTTTTTTAAAAAAAAAAAAAAAATCTTGTATCGTCATGTTCAATCCTTCAAACTTAATCACTGCTCAAGAGTCAACAATTCCATAAATCTCTCAAATTCAATTATTACTTTCAAATCTGTGTATTTTACCATCAATTTCAATCTTAATATTCAACTATCATCTAATTTATAATTGAGGTAAATTTCTAAATTTTTATAAATTTACAATTGAGTTTGATTATCATCTTTTAATTTGCTTCGTGATTCAAATTGATTAAAGAAAAGAGATTTGTATCTGTTAATATAATGCACGTCAACCATTTTTTTTTTACTTGATAGCTTGTGGTCAACCTATACTATTATATGGTCGACATGCATCATGTTGTGGTTAACCAAAAACCCTATTCTTAATATGGTCAACCAAAATTTTTTTTTTTACTTGATAGCTTGTGGTCAACCTATACCGTTATATGGTCGACATGCATCCTTTTGTGGTTAACCTGTTGCTTATTACGTTGTCATGATTATAATTATATATCGTGTATATATTACTTTGCGGTGGTGATGGTCGGGTAGAGGGTCGGGGCTATGACGTCCAGGAGAGGAACAAATAGAAATTGAAAAATGTGAGGTTAGGGTTTAATGAAAAAAATGTTTTCGTTTATTGTTAAAAAAAAGAAAAAAATGTCTCCGTTAACAAAACTATATTTCGTTAAGTATGGATACAAGTTGCAGGTTATTTTTTATAACTCAATCCAATGGCTCATATTTAATATTTTAATCTAATGGTTAAAAAAGTGAAGGTATAGATACCTTCAAGGTATTACATAAGCTTCCATATATGGAAAAGGGAAAAATAATATGAACTGTAAAAGACGATTGTACATATTCATAAATAATACAAAACAGATTGATATATAAGTGAATTATTTGTTCGGGGAGAGTAGGGGTGTAATTTAACTGAAGCAAATCGGCATATAATTGTGAAATTTAATATTGATTCGACTTTCAAATTTGAAATTCAAATTCGACTCATAATCAATCGAGTTTTTTTAAGCTCGTCTTCGATTCGATTAAATAATTCATATACTCAAACTCAACTCAACTCAATTAAATAATTAATATACTTGAACTCGATTTGATTAATTAAAAAAAATTAAATATTTTAAAGTATTTAAATTCGACTTGAGGTCAAACTTAACTCGGTATGATAAGATGTATTTATAATTATATTAAAATAAAATGATAAAAATGGTAAATATATATAAATTCAATGAAGCTCACCATTCTATCAAGTCACATATTTAGGAGCTTGAATTTGACTTGATAGCCTATTTGAGTAGCTCGAGCTCAAGCTCGAGTTTGACTCGACAATAATTAAGTCAATTTTGAATTTTTCCCAAATCAATTCCGAATAATTCATGAATTGGCTCAATTAAATTATATCTCTAGCCATATATTATACCAAAAATGAACAAACAAAATATTTAATACTTTAAATGGTAAAAAATTTAAATTCTCTTAAATAAAATGTTAAATTTAAGTTTTATATTTTTAAAAAGTTGAATGTTAAGAAATATTTATCTTATTATATAAATATGTCTAACTCAAATTTTAATATCATTAAAATTTCTATAGTTATTGATACCACGAACATCAAATATAGAAAAAATAATACATGCGTTGGCTATTTTTTTATTTTTGTGAATTTACGAGCGTATCAGAGGAGCGAATCCTCAAAATTTAAACTGACTTCTTCCAGACGATTTGTGGATCCCCAAACTCCTTTATCACAATTTGTTTTGATTTCACAGATGAAAATTAATTTGAAAATAAAAGAGACTATTTGAGCAATTAAAAGAGAAATTGTATTGATTTCAGAGCTTAGTACAAAATGACAATGCTTTTGGTAAACTAAAGAAAATGACAATAGGCTAATGATAATTGAAAATGATTGTAGACTTGTAGATTGGTGTAGATGTTGTAGATGTTCTATCTGTGTTCTTCTCCTTTGCTTTTATAGATGATCTTACTTGTAGGCTACTTCTCCAATTAATTCTCTAGCAGTTCAAGAGTCTTCCATTCTCTAGCAATAAATTCAAGTAACTCTCAGAGTCTTCATCTCCAAGCTGATCTTTTTCCCCAAGGTATTCTTGTCCATAATCTCCTAGAATCTTCTTCTGCCTTAATCTTTAAGCTGTAGGCTAGACTTTCTCACTTGTTTTGGGCTTTAGGAAATTAATTAAGTCAAATGGCATGGCCTTAATATATTTTGGCCAAAAAAATCAATTATGGCACAAACAACTTGTAATAAAAATTAGGGATCTTTACATAAATAGACCAAAAATCAAGAAAACTTTCAAAAATATTGTTGACTTGAAAAACTTTCAACCCCTTACTATTAGGATTGTCTTTTTTTTTTCCAGCATTTTTTTTCCTTTTTACTGATTTTTTTAACTTGTTTTACTTTATACTTTTTTTAACATTTTATTTGTTTTCTTTTTTTCAAGAATTTGTTTATTTTATACTATTTTCATTTATTTTTTCTCAATATTTTTTTATTTTCTTCATCTATTTTTTTCTCAATATTTTTTTGCTCAACATTTTTTTCTAATTTTTTTTCCTACTGTTCTGCATTTTTTTCTCAACATTTTTTTGCTAAACATTTTTTTCTATTTTTATAGTACTATATTTATTTTTTTCTCAACATTTTTTTCTAATGTCTTCATTTTTTTTTCTTAACTTTTTTTGCTCAACGTTTTTTTATTTTTAAGGTATTATCTTCATTTTATTCTCAACATTTTTTTTCGCTCAATATTTTTTTTCTCTTAAGACCTTTTTTTTTTTCAAATGAATAATTATAAACTAAACATCTTCAATTGTTGTTAAACCAAGCAATAAATATCTTCAACTGTTGTAACAACAATAAATAAACAAAATTTTCTCCTTTTATATTCTTAAAGAATAAAGATTTTGTTTTTTTACTTTAATTTGTTTATTAAAATGTCTAACAACTTCTTTTTTTTTAAAAAAATTATTTGATACTTATTGATCATCAATATATAACATGTTTACAATCCTTACGATGTATTTGTAACATCAACAAAAAAAAGCTGAAAAAATAAAAACATAAACAAAAATCAACAAACCGAAACAACAAAAAAAACTAAAAACAACAACTGAAACAACAAAACAACAAAAATCAACAAAATTTTACACTTGTTGATTGTTGTTTATTTTTTAAATTATTTTTTCATTATTAATGACAAATTTAAGGCCATAAATAAAATTTTTACTTTTATTAGTATTAATGATAAAAATATTAATTTTTTTTTATATATCTCATAATTTTTATTTTTTTTATTGTTATTTTTTTATTTTTAACAAAAATCAACAAATATAAACAAACAACAAAAACAATTGAAAGCAACAACTAAAATAACAAAATCAACAAAAAGAAACAAAAAATTACAACTGTTGATTTTTCTTGATTGTCAGTTGTTGATTGTTGTTGATTTTTTATTATTTTTTCATTATTAATGACAAAATTAAGGCCATAAATAAAATTTTTACTTTTATTAGTATTAATGATAAAAATAATAATTTTTTTATATATCTCATAATTTTTATTTTTTTATTTTTAAACAAAAATCAAATAATATAAACAAATAACAAACAACAAAAACAATTAAAAACAACAACTGAAATAACAAAATCAACAAAAGCAACAAAAAATTGCAGTTGCTGATTTTTGTTTATTTTTGTTGTTTTTCTGTTTTTTCATCATTAATAATAAAATTAAGGCCATAAATATAATGTTTACTTTTATTATTATCAATAATAAAAATAATAATTTATTCGATATATTTCATAATTTTTTACTATTTTTACTGAAAAAATAATTATTAAATACTATGGGTAATTTTTACTTTAATTAGTTTAATTTCTAAATTCTAAATAATTATAAAAAAAATTATTGAAGACTATAGGTTTTTTTTGTTTAATTAGCTTAATTTTTATATTCTAAATAATAGTAAATTTCAAAATTAAAAAAAATTGTCATTTAAAATATAAAATTAAATTATTTATAATATACAAATCAAATAAATACATACAATCAACTTAAATTAAATATCCCTTCAAAAATAAAAAAATAATAAATAGATAAAGAAATTATAGAAAAAAATGAAAAAAAGAAAAAAAAGATTATAGAAGGAAGAACACGTAAAATGCCAAAGATGCATCCCTGATTTTCAAAAATAGACCAAAATCAAGACAAAAATGAAAACAACTAAGACAAAACTGAAAAAAAAATAAGTCGGAGTCACGAATGAAATTATTTGCATTGACCGACACGTGAAGTGAAATTTCCTTTTTTTTTTTCTGTGGCTCCACAACTCCTGAATGCTTCATAGTATTTAGATACTACTCACGAAGACCTGTTGCTCTCCTTACATTAATTACATGTCTAAAATTCCAAGTCTCCTCCTATTCTCTTGTGCCATTTCTCTTCCAAGTTTAGCTCTTTCATTACTCTTCCAAATTCCAAATCACAGTCCTGCAAATTTTCTCCAGAAATGAAAACTCCACGAGTTTTAACATGGTTTTTAATGATTCCTCTTTTCACAATATACTTGAGTTTCTGCATCCATGTAGCTTCAGTTTCTGGCGTATGCCAGGGTGATCAGCAATCCTTGTTGGACGAATTCAAGAACAGTCTTTCTGTCAATCAATCCAAGTCTACAAGACTGGTGAAGTGGAATTCCAGCGCAGATTGCTGTGTGTGGGCTGGTGTAACCTGCGATGACGGTGGTCTTGGTCGTGTTATTGGATTAAACATGAGCGATGAATCGATTTCTGGTGGAATTGAGAATTCAGATTCACTTTTCAGCCTTCAGTATCTCCAGAATCTTGATCTGTCTAACAACAACTTCAGCACTTCTATTCCAGCTAGCTTCGCCAACCTCACTAGTTTACGTTTTCTAAATTTGTCCAACGCTGGTTTTCGGGCTCAAATCCCAATTGAGATTTCATACTTGACAAATTTGGTTATACTTGATTTGTCCATATCTGGCTGTTGCTATGACTTCAATTCACTGAAACTTGAGAACCCAAATCTTGCAAAATTAGTCCAAAATCTCGCCTCGCTAACAGAACTGCATCTTGATGGTGTGAATATATCTGCAGCTGGAAATGAGTGGTGCCATGCTTTGTCGTCTTCACTGCCTAATCTGCACGTCTTGAGCTTGACCAATTGTTTTCTTTCCGGCCCTATTGATTCTT
>CATIWK010149302.1:0-37170 GCA_949634005.1 Mallotus japonicus | reverse complement strand
ATTAATTTTGTTTTTGACAAAGTGAAGATACTTTATTAATCACTGATTCAGTGTTTATAAATGCAAAGTATAAGGTTATCTGAATATAAATCTACAATAAAAGATGATTTTGATCCTAGTTAGCTCCTCATGAATATAAATCTACAATAAAAGATGTGTATAGTTGATATGAAATTATTAATATTAGCTGTCCAAGTGATAATATACACACACATATACTATAAATCTACAATAAAAGGTTATATGTTATTATAGTTGCTGCTTTCATAACTCTTTTTTCTGAACTGTTTACTGTATATTTCTCCGATTTTATCTATGGTTCTTGTTGTTCATTCAAACATTTTTTCCTTGAATTCAGTTTGTTGTTTAGTTTAGTCAGCATATCAGTTTGTTGAATTCATGTTATATATGTTTTTAGTTTTCAGTCATACGAATTAAATTTAAAAACAATAAATGAAAAGTAAATTCAATTATATAGCATATCAAATTTTTAATAATAAATATAAATTCAATTAATAGTATAAATTTTCATATAATATAAATTTTCGAATTCCCGTTTTGGACCGTATGGTACCAATTAGTACCGAAAGAACCGAATCTCCGTACCGAACCGTTCCGAAAAATGATATAGTACTGGTATGGAGATTTTTTAATTTGGTACTGGTACTGGAAATTTGATTTTTGAAATCCCAAAATTTGGTACGGCTCCGGAGATTTTAAATCTCCGGATTCCCTCGTACCATGTACACCCCTAAGTTAAAGTAAATGAATTAATAAAGTACGAGAATACCACTTGTCAATATATTATTAACAAAGGGATGAAAATAATGAAGAGATTATGATATTAGTAGAAAAAATAGGAAACGGTGAAAAATTAGAAGACAGAGACATTGAAAAGACAGTGATATTAACGAAAAGAAATGCAAAAATCAAAGACAAATTAAAAGTTTTAATTATTCTAATTGAAGAAGTCATTTGACAACCTTTTAAATTGCATGAGACATTTATATTAGAATAGACTAATGTCATTTGGTATATTTTTGTGTAACTCATAGTTTAGAGCTTAACTTTATTATATTATATAGATATAGATGGGAGCATTTATGTAAGAGAAAGTTATGAGTTCAACATATAAATAATATAAGAAATTATCAAAAAATTATGAAGTATTTACACATTTTTTTAGGGTTATTTGCAAATGTAATCATGACTTATAACACTTTTTGCAATTTAATCACAAAGTTTTAATCTTGGCAAAATAAAACATGAATTTTCAAACTTTTGCAATTCGAATCACCGGTCACTTATTCGGCAAACTTATGCTTGTGTGTCAGGCCAAAGTTGGGTCATTAATCCACGTGGGAATTTTTGTATGCCACGTCAAAACTGTGCGTTTTATACTTGTCAAACGCACCGTTTTGATTCACATTCCTAAACCACCATATTCTTCTTCTTCTTCTTCTTCTTACAGCCAAATATGACACCATTTGAGCTTTGTTCGCTCTATACAGAACCAACTCAAACTCACCAAACACCGACCAAAGCCCTTCCATGGCTACACACACAATCATTATTCAATAAACAAATACAAAACACAGAAGAAACGGCATCGTATAAAGATGAACTTGAAGCGAGAGAGAAGAGAAAGAGGAAGTGTCACCGGAAACAGAGGAAAGAATGGGAGATAACATGGGTGAATGGAGACAGAGATTTAGAATTGGTGTTTGATTTTGAGGCATTATTAGGAAAGAAAGTAATGGAGAAGAAGCATTAAACGAAAATGAAAATGTATAGAAATGGATTCGGTTCCTAAATTGAGCTTTAGATTACCACTCCCATTTTATGTTTCTTCACAATTACAATTCATGAGATTGAGATTGTTCACTGTCCCGATCTTCAGATATTAGATCAGATGAGATCAGGCAAAAAAATTAAAAGAAACTAAAATAATTATGCTTTCTGGAGTTTGCGAGAGTGGGAGAAGAAGAAGAGAAAGCGAAAAATAAATCAGTCACTGATCTAATGAATGATTATATTTCCATAAAAAGACAGAAATGTATACCTTCAGGGCTTTTTTTTTATCTTTTTTTTTACTAAACCTCACAGAAACCAGTGGTTTTTCTTTCTCAAATTTCTCAAATAACAATTCCATAGAATCAGTCCTCTGCACTGTTTTGGACTTCATCACAGTCTCATCACCACTGAAGCGGAAGTTAGAAGCAAAGAAGAGATGGCTTCTTATATGTCGCGTAGTTCCTTGTCTAGGGCTACTGGAAGCACTAATATGAATAGCTAATAAGAAGAAGAAGATGGTTTAGGTTAGACGAGGAGGAAGAAGAAGATGGCTTAGGAACATGAATCAAAACGGTGCGTTTTGTGCACAATTTTGACTTGAAATACAAAAATTTCTACGTGGATTAATGACCCAATTTTGGCCTGACACGCAAGCATAAATTAGCCAGATAAGTGATCGGTGATTCAAATTGCAAAAGTTTGAAAATTCATGTTTTATTTTGCCAAGATTGAAATGGTGTGATTAAACTGCAAAAAATGCTATAAGTCATGATTAAATTTGCAAATAACCCTTTTTGTTTTATGTTCATGATAAAGTAAGAGGATATAAAGCCTCTGACCAACTTTATTCCTTCAACGACCTCTACTTCATTGTACAATGTTTTTCATCCTGAAAATAGTGTAAAATTAACATGGTACTAAAAATATGAATAAAATAAAAACAATTGTTTCATAACTTTAATATCAACATATTAAGATAAAGAAGAAAAATAGCTAAATAACATCTGATGATTAACTATAAATAAATTTAATATTTACCAAAATCTTTTTTAACAACATAATTATTCCCTGAATAAGATATTGAATGGATTGCATTTATATCTAAATGTAAATTATAGAGGTAATTATACATATGTATACAAAGAAAGAGAAAGGGGCAAAAAAAAAAAAAGAATAAACATGATATACTAAATTATTTTAAACTATAACTAATCATTTGAATCCTTTGAAAAATAAAATATCTAAAATTTTACTCCCTCTGTTCCTAAATAATTGTCGTTTAAGAATTCTTCACATAAATTAAGGAATGTATTTAATATATGTATAAAATATTATACTACCTTTCAACCAATTATTAGCTTTATATAGAGTCCCAAAATGAGTAGATATTTATTCAATTAATTCTCCTATATTAAATAAGGGTGAAATAGGAAAAAAAAGTAGTTAAAATGCATTGGTAACTTAAAATGACAATTATTTAGGAACAAAATTAGACTTCTAAAATGACAATTATTTAAGAACAGAGGGAGTAGTATATAATATATCTTAAAATCTTTTAAATTGTTTGAATCATTTGCATTAGTGACAAAAAAAAAAGAAAAAGAAAAAATATTAGCCTTTAATTAAATTAAATTCTAGTTATATATAAAGAAAAAGAAAAGATACTACAAAATTGAAGAAAATATTAGATAAAAAAAGAAACTTAACTATTAATGAAAATCGCCAATAATAAATCACTTGAATTCTGTATGGGTAAAGAATAAAAGAAAAAATGATTGTTGCTATTTATTTTTTGTGAGATGAGAGAAAAAAATGACATTTTTTTAGAAAAACTATTGTTTGATTGCACAAATTTTTAAATTGAAAAGTTATCGAAAATCGAAAAATTTAGATAAAAGTATTTAAGAAAATGTTAAAAAATAAGAAGAAAATATAATTTAGACTCGATATGCTAGAAGCAGCGAGAGCCACGTGTCAACATATGGTGAATTGCTTCTCTCAGCTTCAGCTTTATTTTATATATATATATATCATTAAAACATAATTTTAATATATATTTCAATTTATATTATTTTATTGAAATTAAACAATCCAAATGAAAATATATATTAAATGGATAATTATTAGCAAGTTAATAAATTAATTATTTTAAAAAAATCACTTATAATTTGAGATTAAAAACTTATCTATTTTTTAAAATAAAAAATGTTTGAGGAAAAAAAAAATATTAAAACCAACCAAGTTGGACAGATGCTAGATTGGTATTATAGATTTTAAAAATCGTAATGCCCAAATGTCACCCATAAACACAACAATTAGATGGCAAATTTTTATCAAGTTGTCAATCCAACCATTAAGAATCATTAATTAATTAAAAGAGAGTATCTTAATCTCGAGGTGACAATCTTTTACAAAATATAATCCTAAAATATTTGTATAAATTAAAATAAGATTGTGTTTCTTAATTCTCTTTTCTATGAGAATTTTTTGGTACTTGTGGAGGTAGTAGAACCAATCCCCCTAGGAGCAGGCTAGCACGTGTGACTTCTAACTTCTAAGGTAAGAAATAAATAAATAAATAATTTTTTTTTAAAAAAAATATTTCTTCTTTTTTTTTAATAAATGGGTATTTAAATCACTATTAATTGATATGTTGTCGTTTACTTTGTGTCTGATAGATGGATGCGTAGAAAATTCACAGAAAACACTCGACTCTTCTTTAATTTTGTCTCATGCACTTGACTGGAGAATAGCTTATAGCCTCGAATGAGCCTTAGATCAATCCGTCTTACTGATATTTAAATTCTAGACGGTGTAAAAATTTTAAATTTAAAATGTGCATGAATACACATCATTAAAATATATATAACTGTAATAATAGTAATATTAATAGTTTAGTGATTCTTATAGTTATAGTTAATAATAGTCTTAATTTTGAAATAATATTATAATTGTTGTAGTTTCCTGCTTTTAGAAAGAACCGTCCAAAAAAAGAATAGCTTATTGCCACAAGAATTGAATAAAAATATTGTAATTTAAGTTAAATTTTTTGCATTAAGTATATATTTCAATGGTAAAAAAAATAAACATTGGGAAAATTATTTTTCAAACAAAAAAATTGTTGGGTTTATTTGGAAAATTATGAATAAAGTTTGGTTCTATGTTCCTATTTATAATGTGATTAATGGGGGGCGGGGGGGCAAGGGCCACCATTTTAGGCATTTGTCTACATCATTTCACAATAATTAATAATCTGATCCTATAATCAACAAGATGTAATTATTTTGCTTTTTTATGATAAAGTTTTCAATCCACCCACCAAGTTTGTGTGGCATTATTGCGAAATATGAATTTAAATTCTTCAAATGGTAAAAAAAAAAATAATTCAATCGTTAATAATAATGCAAATACAATAAATCAAAAATATATTTACACTATCATCACATAGAAAAAATATAAATTTAAAATTTTATAATGTGGCAATAGTTTACAATGAGCTAAAACTAATCAATTTAATGAGATTTGTGTTCATTATTGTGAAAACAATAGTAAGCAAAAAAAAAAAATGATTAATTTGCCTAGCTACTCCATTTTGTAGGACAAGGTGAAATGCTATTATGAGAATCTATAAAAATGGGTGGTTTTGTTTTGTGTAAACACTTATTTTAGTATGCGTCGAAAAAAAAAAGCACTTATTTTAGTACTTATCATTTTAAAATTTATTTTAATTATAAAGAAAAATATGAGTTCATTATGCAAATAATAATGATGGTTTGTAACTATTTTAATTTGAGTGCTTGTATAGTTGTATTTAACTATTCTCCTCATCATTTAATCTATAAAACATCACATGTTATGTATTTTATTTGTTGGTGATTCATGATTTAAACAAATATATCTCTTTTTTTTTATTATTTCTTTTACTTTTAAAGTAAGAGTTTTACTATGCTAATGATGGTCATGTATTAAATTTATGGTTTTTTAATATCATGACAAAAAAAATTGTCATTTGTTTACTCAATTTTTGATATCTTTTTTATTAGAAATTCAATGGATTGTGAGTTATTTAATAAAAGTAATATTTTTATAATGAAAATAATAAATTATTATTAATATAGATAAATGATGAATTTTAAAATTAAAATTTGAAATCTTCATGATTTTTAAAAGTAAGAATATTAATCAATAATTAATAATAAATTATAATGTGTACATTTAATATACACAAATTGTTTTTATTTATAATCACATCATCCTTATGTTTTATCGATTCTCAAATAATTTATATTTATTTGGCAATTAAACTTTTGACACATTAGAACTACATATAAGAATCATGTTAGTGTATCTAAATGCATACTCACCAATACTTATATATATTGAAAATTTAACGAATTTATTAGTTACACATTTAAAGTTTTAATTTATACTTTTTGAAATATTTAAATATTTTAAATTTTATAATATTCAAAAAATATAAACATAAAATATTTTAAAATACAAATTTATAATTTTTAAGTGCGCATGATAAGTTAATATAAAAATTTAAGTGCATATTGACTTATAGGTAGAAATTTAAGTGGGTGAATGTGCATTTAATTAGCCTTTTTTCTCGTTGTGTATCATAGTTTTTTTCTTAAAATTCAAACAATTATAATATTTTTGAGTTAAACTATATTTTAGTTAGAATTATACTTTTGTGTAATTTTAAAATGTACCTCTCACTTGTGGCCCTTATGGTTCTTCTTAGATCAAACTGGATTAGTTAGAATCTAATAAATTTTGAATACCAGTGATTCACTATATATATATATATATATATATATATGTATATACTCTCACCACAATTACATGCAACACATTCACAAATAAAAATGTGAACTAATAAAAAAAAATCTTGAATTAAGCACTACTCCAAAAGAAATACATTTTCTGTTTTACAAAAAAATTTCATTTATATTATAATACTATAGTATATGTGTTATTTCTTTATTGGTTATTTCAAGATTCATCACCAATTATTTATATCTTCAATGAAATTATTATTGTAAGTAGTAGCAATTTAGATGTTAATGCGTCACTAACTTTGTTATGTACCTAATTGGGATAATATTGGTCACCGTAGTCCTCAAATTAATGGTTGAAACATTGAAAAAGATTAAGGTCAAATCCAAACATAATTTGCCATAAAAACCTCAATTATCGAATGAAAATGGACTTTTAATTTTAATTTTTTTAATTTCTATATTCACCTCAATTATTTTGGTCGATACATCAAAAATATTCTATTTATCATGATTTGATGCCTATTCATGAATAGTCGGTGTATAATTTATGATGAATCAATATATCCGTACTATGGTAGGTGCATGTGTAAAATTTAACCATACCAATAATTCTATTTTTATTCACCATATATTAACTATTACCAATATGTGAATATTTGTTTGTAAGGTTAAACTGCCGTCATAAATATTATAAGATTTTATACACACATACATTACCTCAACTAAAAAGTAAAATTAAGTTAACTATGTCTATTCATATTTTTTTAATTAAAAATAAAAAATAAAAGCCAAATTTTTAACCTATAAGTATATATTCGTATTATATCATCTTTTTTGCATGTTTAGGTTATTTAATCTTTTTATTAAAAAAATAAATTAGAAAATAATAATTTGATTTTTAATTTATTTTCAATGATGATATAGATCATAATTTAATTTTCAATTAATATGGTAGCAAAAAGTTGCTATTATCTTTTACAAACTTTTAATTTTCATGTAAATATTCAAAATTGATATAATATAGAGTGTTTGGGTTGTAAGTTGTAATAATAATTTACTACATTTTTTTTAGCAAATTACTTTTACCCCTTGAGATTTATCATAATTCACACTTTCACCCTTCTTATTTGAAAATCGAACACTTACCTCCTCAAATTTCATTATGTCAACATTTTAGCCATTCCGATCAAATTTCTGGCAAATCTTTTATATCAAAAAACATTTAACCCCCTCTAGTTTATAAAAATGAACACTTCAAACCCTGTATTTTAATAAAATTAAACATTTTATTTTTTTCTATTTTTAAATTTATTTTAATTTTAAAGTTAAAAATAACCTTTTTTCCAACACTTATACTTGTTTTTATCAACACCTTATAATTAAAATTTAATTATTAATTTAAAAAACTTGAAGGACTAAAATGTTTCATAATATTCAAATAGAAGGATGAAACTGTTTTATCTTTATAAATAGAGGGGGTTAAATGTCTTGTAATATAAAAGACTTGCTGGAAATTTGATCGGAAGAACTAAAATGTTGACGGAATGATAATTGAGGGGGTAAGTGTTTGATTTTTAAACAAGAAGGGTGAAAGTATGAATTATGGTAAATCTCGAGGGGAAAAAAGTAATTTGCTCCATTTTTTTTTTACTTTTTTATAAATTGGAGCCATTCTACAATATAAACATTTGTATCTATACAAATGAATTTTGAACCCTTAGATTACTACTAATTTCATTATAGCCATTGATGCATTTTATAGGTATTGGTATACAAAAATAATCAATGATTGTGATTAAATAAAAATAAATCCAACAGTTCAAATTCTATTTATATAGATACAAACATTTGTATTATAGCAATAGCCTATAAATTGACTATAAATTTGAAGCCTATATTTATCAAATTGTTTAAGATTTTTAAATTTAGAAATATAAAAATCAACAATTTTTTTTTGAATAAATTAAAGTTTTTGTTTTCAAAAATTATCAAGTGCAAATATTTTTTTCTAAATTAATTTAACTTACAGCAATCATTTAAAAAATTTTAAAATATAATATTTTCTGAACAACAATTTATATATATAATTCACCTCATCCGGAAACGCGTGTACCAAATCGTAGTACGGAAAAACGAAAAATCAGCCATCGATGACCCGTCCATTATAAAGGAATCTTTACTTAACACCCGTTGGATTTTACCGGGATGCGTAAAGTTTAACATACACGTGTTGGCTAGTGCACTCGATATATACACATCATAATCCATAAAATAAATATTTTTTTTTTGGGCAATCATAAAATAAATAATTAGTGTACATTAAATATTTCTTACTCTATTAATATTTTATTTAAAAAATTATTAATATTTGTTAGTTACTCCCTCCGTCCCATAATATTTAGCAAAATTACTTCTGCATACAGATTAAGAAAATTAGTTAATTATAGTTATTTTTTATAGTTTTACCATTTTGTTACTAAAATACCCCTATTAAAACTTTTTATTTTATCAAGTATGAAACATTTTACAAGATAATGCTTATTTAATATTGTTGATAAGATTACAACTCATAGTGAATTAAACACCTTATTAATTTGAAAAAATACCACCAATATTTAATTAAAAAAAATTGCATTTGTAGTATTTAGAAATTAAATCTCACTATTACAACAAAAAAATTGAAAATACTGCCAAAAAAATTTTGCACTAGTATTTGACAAAGAAATGGTATTATTTTAAGAAAACATATAAAAATCCTGCCAAAATAGGGAAATTAGGTCTAATCTTAGCTTCAAATATTAACATTAGAGAAAAGTAGATGGATAGTTATATAAAAATAGAAATAACAAAAATAATATATTCAAATAAAATGGCATTGGAACTTCAACATATTTAAAGTAAAAAATTAGTGGTATTATCAATGTAATTAATAAGGGTATTATAGACATTTGTTGAATCAACTTCCAACCTAAAATAGAAAGTGGACAAAATTTTGGGACATCCTTAAAAAGAAATTTTGCTAAATATTAAGGGACGGAGGGAGTACTATTTATTAACAAAGTATAAAATGATACATATAATATTAAATAATTATGTATATCTAATTTTTAAATACAATAAAAGAGAAAAAATATTTTAAATCATAATATTTATCCTTAAATATTTTTATTTTTACTATACTAAATTCATTTTTAAGAGAGATAAATTTTTAAATTGTTTCAGCTAACTCTTAGAATTTCTGTAATTTTGTAGTTATTGATTACTTCCTCTGTTCCTAAATAATTGTCATTTTAGAAGTCTAATTTTGTTCCTAAATAATTATCATTTTAAGTTACTAATGCATTTTAACTATTTTTTTCTTCCTATTTTACCCTTATTTAATATAGGAGAATTAATTGAATATATATCTATTCATTTTGGGACTCTATATAAAGCTAATAATTGGTTGAGGAGTAGTATAGTATTTTATATATATATTAAATACATTATTTATTCTATGTGAAGAATCCTTAAACGACAATTATTTAGGAATATAGGGAGTATATTAATGTATTTTACTTTTTACTTTTTTTGTGTTTAAGGTTATACAACAACCAATCATAATAGTTCTCACCTCAACCACACCTTCGCTTTTAATTTTAATATATATATTCGTCTTAAATTATTTATTGAGACATTTTTATCATTTTTATAATTTTATTTAGATAAAATCAGATTAATTAAAGTTTTATAAATGTTGAATAGTGATAGTTTTTTTTAATAAAAAGGTTATATAACTAGGTATCAATAAACTGTACAATAGAGAGCAGTCAACTCCTTTTAAATTAACGACATTAGAATTTGAACTCTACATCTAAAGATGTCCGTTATCACTTGACTATTTTCTCATTGATCGAATAGTGGTAATTTAAATAAAAGGTTAATAATTTTGTTAAAAATATGTATTAAATAAAATTATTATATTAGAGAGTAATATATATAATTTAATATGGACAAAAAATTTTAAAAATTAAGAAATATGGGTGAATAATTTATGGATGAATGGAAGGTGTGGAGTAAAAACGTACTTGTAGTGTAGAAGAGAGGGTAGAAATATTGCAATCATGAAAAGCTGGTCACAAAAAACGACAAAAAGGATGGCACCAAAAGCGTAAAAAAAAAAAGTTTAAAAGGAAAAGAGTGAGAAGAAAATGATAACCTCTAGTTCTACACTTTAACTCTGGTTAAGTTAGCTAACCGGTGCCTACGTGGCACTTGAAAACGACAAGTTAATTATGTACGTACTAGTTGGTTGCCGTGAGTTGACGACTTTAAACCTCGTTTGTGGCTAAGGACAGCGTTTGGTTGTTGACTTACGGTTATGACCGTTGTTTCGTTCATTTACTCGGCGAATCGGAGACGCTTTCTCAACTGTTAATCCTTGAACCTTTGTTTTTACTATATTACCCTCATTTAATAAATATTTCACAAACTATACATACATTTCCATAAATATATCTAATTTTTTTTATTATTCGTTTGTTTTATTTTTAATTTTATTAGTTTGTCATTTAAAAAAAAAATTATTTACCTTTATATCATAAAGTGTCAATCATTCTTAATTTTTTACATTTTAAATCATGAAAATAAAATATTCAATTATCTGAATATTTATTTTTTAATATATTAAGAATTCATTCTATTTTTATTTTATTATTTATAATTTTCTATTAATTAAGCTATACTTGTATTTAAAGTGGTAATTTTTATTTATAATTGATCATGTAAATAACTATTTTTAAAATAATTTTTATTATTTTATTTATAATTGTTTTATGTATTATTATTTTTAATTATTTTTTAGATGCAAAAATGCAATTGCCTTTAAATATTTTTCAATTTTATAATTAGGTTCAAGTTTGTCAATTAGTCCATTTTCATATAATTAAATTCAATTCACTACATTCATCACATTACAACCATATAGTAATTCAACAAATGATAAAAATAAAAATAAAATAAAAAAGCATGCAAAAAATGGGTGAGATAAAATGATCACAACCTTTTACACACAAATAAATAAACAATAAAGTAGAAAATAATATAAATAAAATAACTATACAACGGCTAAAATGCTACTACTTATTCTCCACCTACAAAAACTAAATTTGAGGTCAATTCATCCAAAAGAAAAAGGAAATAACCTACAAGAAAAATAACAAAGTTAGTTCGTAGTTTAACACGAAATTAATGAGAATAGAAATAAATAAAACTCATGAAAAGTAAGATTCAATTAAATCTATATCTACATTTAATTTTTTTTGAATAAAATAAAATATCAAATTAAAATAAAAAAGAGATTAAAATTAATTAAAAATTTAATCATATTTATTTAATTTAACTAAAAACTAAACAATCACTAACAACATTTTAAATAGCCTAATTCTAATTCAATTAACACATTACAAAAATAATAATCTAACTAAAATCGCTAACACAACAATTTGAAAAAAATGAAAATATAAAAAGGAATAAAATTATTAAAATAAAATAATTTATTATTTAAATATAATACAAAGAAAATATAAGTTACTAAATTAAAATTAAACAGACCTTACTAAAAATTTTACTAATTAAATTACTCAATAGTTAATAATTCCAAAAAACTATATACTAAATTTATTAAAATTATCTTTAGAAACTATAAAAAATTAAATTAAATATAAAATTAATTAAAATATTTTACGATACTAAATAACCTAATTTTACTAAATTATTTGAAGAACAATATATATACATATATACAAGGGAAATTCTACCATTATTTTGTTTTTAATTTACTTTGTGTATACTTTATTATTTGTACCATAGGATAAAAATGTGTTAAATCATCTAAAAATTATTATTAATAAAATAAATCTTACTTTGTAAAAAATAAAGTAATGATAGACTACACCTATATACAATAGCAATTTAAGTAGACAAAACCAAAAAGCAGCAGTAAATATGAGAATCGCCGAGTGGAAAAGAGGGGTAAATGAGTAATTTGAGATTTTGTACGAATTTAAAAAGTATGGATGGAATTCGAGTATTAACTGGACGTTGTTAACTCAGCCAAAAGCGACTGCAGTTAACGGCCGTTAACGTTTGTCAGTATCAATAAAACCCATTAAGCAGGTCAGCATTGTCGTTTTGTGATGATTCATCACCTAAAGGAGTAAACAAAAGTAACTAACCCATCTCCTTTCATCATTTGCCATGTCAGCATTATATTCTTATTTTTTTCAAATAAGAAAACTCCAAAATATTATTATTTCTTTTCAACATTAATTTGTTTACAAATATTTTTTTAATTCCTTTTATTTTGTTCTTTTACTATAGTGTCAAACCTAAAACATAGAGATCACCGGATGTAGTGAGCTAATGTAAATATGATTATGGATTTAATCCTCCACATTTTTGTTATTATATTTAATCAATTGGATATGAATAATAAAAAAATTGATAAAGTATATTGACTGATTAATTATTTAAAATCATTTTTAATATATTATAAAATTTTAAATTTAAATTATAGTGTAGATATATTAACATTAATAAGTAGTTAATTAATTGATATTAAAAAATAAAAATTATCAACAATTATTGGAAGTAGCTAATAGAGGACTGTTTTTACTTAAACAATATCTTGAATTTGAGTCATGCTATATGTAATCGTGTTAAATTAATTGTTAGAAAATTTTTATTATCTTTATAATTTTATTCAAATCAAACCGAATTAATTAGTGTCTAGTAAATTTTGATTGTCGTTCACATAGAAAATAAAAATTTAAGTTAAATGATATTTAACTTTTTCTTTTAATATTAAATATGAGCATATAATTTTTGAATTCAAAATCAACAATCTGGCGATTCGATAACTAACATGCACAAAACTTATTTCGAATATAATACAAAAGATAAAATCATATTGTGTTAAAAAAAAAATTTAATGTCAATTATTTTTCATTATATACTTTTACTCAAAATAATTGTAAATTTTAAAGCACAACTTTATAAATTATACAATAAATTTTATTTTAAAAAACCTTCAAGAGAAGATATCAATAATCATATTTTTTAGAGTTAATTATAATGACATTTATGAGATTTGACTGCTATATTATTAGATCTTTATATTTTCAATAATTAATTTAAATATTTTTAAACTTTTTTTTGGTTAAACTATTACATTACCGTTGTTTAATTTACCATTAAACGAATCAATTTAAAAAATGAAAAAATTTATAATTTGATACATAAACTTATAATATAATTTTAAATTTATTTATTTTTTAATCAAATTAATATATATTTTTTAATTTATTATGTTTCTATTGTAATAATAATTATAATATCTAAGTAATTTTTATTTTTAATATAAAAATAAATTTAAAACATATTTCTTTAGAATTGTTAATACTCCAATATGACTATTTTATCAATACAATATTAATTGGGATTTATCATATTGACATAGATATAATTATCGAATCTAACACACATTGTTTGCAAGTCGTTTGAGAATTATAATTATCAAATCTCATTAAAAATGTTATTTCAACTTAGCAAAGCCACATTTAGAGTGTAATTTAATTCATAAAACTTTGAGTTCATATCAATATGTCAAACCTTAATAGACACCAATTATATGAATCGTATCGGTAAAACGCCTACTACAAAATTGAGTATATATTCATATGATAAATTATAATCAATGCGTACTTTCCAAAAAAAAAAATGCGATACCAATTAAAGAAGTCATATTAGTACACTAACTATTAGTAACATTGAGACTAAATTCATATGATAAATCTTAATTAATATAATATTGATTACATATTTCCATTGAAGTAGTAATAATTTTATTGAGTTAATATAATAAAAGAATTGGATGAATTTGAAATTATATAAATTTATGGGTCAAATAGAACTTTTAGTTTTTTTTTTTCAAATTAATTCATTTAACAATAAATTAAACAGTAGCAACGTAATAGATTAATAATTAACGGAATAAGATTTATATTTAGGGATCTAATAGTATAATAGGTTAAATCTCAAAAATGTTATATTGATTAATTTTATTTTATTATTTTATTATGAATTCACTAATTAAACAAAAATTTTACTATTTTACTATTTAATTTAATAAATCCCAATAATACATATTAAATTCAACCATGCATTCAATTTTTTCTACATAATTTTCAGAGTAATTAATTAGTGGCAATTTGACTGAAGTCAATTCAATTCAACTCAACTCCATGACCAAAATCAATGAATACTCACATTAAAATCGAAATTAATGGCAGAAAAATTAGAACAAAAAAATCAGTATAAATTCAAGAAAATTATAGAAAAATAATTTAATAGAAAAAGTAGGTGAAAGTAAAGAAGAAGAAAAAGAGAAAAACAAAACAAGAATCTGTGGGCAAAGACTGTATTTTTATACGTACAATTTTCTAAAGAAAGAGAAGAAAATGAAGGAGAAAAAAGTATAATTATAATCACTGCAACACAGGGAGAGAGTGAGGGAGGAGTATTTCAGAAGCTCACTGCTTTGCTGATTTTGAGAGCGAGAGATAGAGAAAGAAATAAAGGAGTACTGTGCAAGCTTTTCAACACTATTAGTAAACACATACACACATATAGATATATAGAGATATATATATATATTGATAGAACAGAGAGAGCTTGACAAGAAAGAAGCCATCTTTTCTTTTCTTTTCTCTTTGCTGCATTTGGGTTTTTTTTTTTCCCATTCACTTCTGAAAGCATCAATCTTTGGTTTGGTTTTCAGTGGAAGAAGATAAAGGAAAAGAAACCCAGGTGAGATTTTTTTTCTGATTTATTCTCTGATTAAAGTTTTATTTTTAGTGTTTAGGATTTCTGATCATTGTTTTATGCATTGTCGGTTTGGTTTTGTTGGAGGTTTTTCTTTTTCTTTTTTTTTTTGAAGTGGGTTTTTGGGAAGATTGCTCATCTGGGTATGTTTATGTCCTGTTTGAGTGATTAATGTCATCTAGGTTTTTCAATTTTTGTGGAAAATCAAAGTGGATGATAGTATATTACTTTAACAAAGTTCCATTGATTCATGCATTTGGGGATTTTCCATCCCAACTTGTTATTTTGCAATTGATTAGATTTTTTTCCATGTTCATTTAGCCTTGATTATGCTTTAATCTAGTTATTTTCTGGGTTCATCTTTGTTCTGATCTTCACTCTAAGCATGGTCCATAAAATCCTTACTCCTTGTATATTAAAGAGGTTTAGCACTTTTTGTTTGCTATCAATATTGCTTGATTATTAATAATCTTATGCAGTATAAGCACATGTTTTGGTTAAAAAAAACGCATATGATCATTTTCCTACCGATTCTCATGGTTTTCCCCAAAATAGCACTTGTTTATTTGTTCAAATCTGTTTCTCTTTTTGCAGATTAAAAGGGGCTTCGGTGTTTCCTACAAAGGTTTGTGGTTGTAATGTTGAGGAAGAGAACCAGGTCCCTCGAGAAAGATCAACAAATGGGTCCCTTAACAATGTCTGATTCTGGTTCTGAGTCCTATTTCCAATCTGATTGTCTGGGTTACAATCACAAAACTAACTCCTTTTTCAATGTTCCTGGTCTTTTTGTTGGGTTAAGTCCTAAGGGTATGTCAGATTGTGATTCTGTTAGAAGCCCAACATCTCCTCTTGATTTTAGGTTGTTCTCAAATTTAGGGAACCTGTCTAAGTCCCCAATGTCATATCAGAATGGGCACCAGAAGAGCTGGGATTGCAGTAAAGTAGGCTTAAGCATCGTTAATTCTCTTGATGATGATTATGATATGAAAGAGTCTGGCATAGTTCTCAAATCATCTGAGAGCAAGAACATTCTTTTTGGACAGAAAGTGAGAGTCAAAACTCCGAAGTTTAAAGTCAATGCTAATTCTTTTGAAGCACCAAAGTCTTTGCCAAGAAATTTTGCAATTTTTCCTCATACCAAATCACCCATTCAGAAGGGCAGCTCCGATGTTATTTTTGAGATTGGAGAAGACCCATTTGAATCTGAGCATTTCAGAGAAATCCGGCCTTGTTCACTGGACTCTTGCAAGTCATTTTCAACCCTGTCCCGCTTGTCTAACCGGAACTCCAATGTTGCTCGTGGGAATTTTCCTTTGAATTCTGTAGCCAACCGAGTAAGTTCTCCTCTTCAAGTTTCTGGAGGAAGCAAAAATTCAAACAACTCTCTGCATACTGATATGAACTTACCACCTGCTGGCTCTGCCGGTGAATTTGTTGGTTCTCTCTCTGCAAGTGAGATTGAGCTCTCCGAGGACTATACATGTGTAATTTCACATGGTCCCAACCCCAAAAAAACTCATATCTATGGTGACTGCATCTTGGAATGTTACTCTAATGGTGGAAAGGAGATTGTAATGCCTCAGGCTGGTACTAGCTCCACAACTCCAAGTCCATTTCCCTCTATTGATTTTTTGAACTTCTGTTACCACTGCAACAAGAAATTGAATGGTGGAAAAGATATTTACATGTACAGGTTTGTTCTTGTTATCTGCATCTATATTTTGCACGTTGCTGTTCTCCTTTAAGATGTTGGTATTGAAATGCTGATTTATTTTGATTTCCTGCAGAGGTGAGAAAGCTTTTTGCAGTTTAAATTGTCGTTCGGAAGAGATTATGATTGACGAAGAGATGGAGAAAACAGTCAACGAATCTTCTGTCGAACCTCCCAAGTTCGACAATGGCGAAGAACTCTATGAAAATGGAATTTTTGACACTCTGTAGAGTAACTTACATGCCTTATTAGCAGCCACCCCATGATTGATGAAACTTTCAGCAAATGTAGAACACCCTTGATCATCTGTTTCCAAAGAGCTGTTCATGTGCATCTGTTAGCAGCCATGGATGATCGTTTTGTATATTGTCGGCTTTGCTGTTTTATTTCATCATTCATGGTCATGGCAAATGGACCTATTATTTTGGCTTTTTTTTTTTTTTTTTGCTTGGTCATCATAAAATCAGACTTATCATTAATCTAGAACAGTGGTAGCCAATTTTTTAGGCTGCCCAGTTTAATTCTTTCTCATCTATCTGTATTTTTTTTTTTTTGACCAAACATCTATCTGTATTGTGGCAAGTATTATTGTATAAGTCTATGAACTCAACAAGTCTTTGACTAAATATAAAATGCTCTATTAATTTTTGTATGCTATTTCATTTAAGCTTGCAATTTTACTGCAATTTGATGCTGCTAAGTTACTTGTACCTTCCTTACCTTAGAGGGCAAAACAGGGGGCTACAAAGATGGCGAGTGCTCATGTTGGGGAGATGAAAGAATAGTTTGTAGCTATCATTGGTGACAAAACTTACATGGGCATGACGCAAGCTCTTATTCCAGGGGATGTCGACATTTTTTTTCTCCAAATTTAAAGCTCATTTACAGCCTTAATAGTTCTTGCAGGGTTGTGGGTCCAAAATTCCAAATATTTTGCCATCATGTGATATATGATATGTGTGTGTGCGCGCGCGTAATGCTGGTTCGAGAATGGGGAAGGTGTGCCACATCTCTATGTGTGTGCGTGCACTTGCTTGAATGCTTGGAGCTCATATTTGTCTGTACTTCTACTGGTCACCGGTTTGAGACTTGGAAACATTCATTGCATTTTAAGCTATGTATACAGGCTTATCCTCTTCTACTTCTGCACTAGTTATGGAGCACTTTATGCTCTGGGCGGGCCTTCATTTTACACTGCACAAGCTTTGATTTTTACCAGTAATCTTTACAGGAACAGTATCCATCTTTAAATCGATGAAATTTATAGTTATCCCTGATAACTACTTCTCTATTATAAGCCTGTGATATTACCTTCATGAATGAGTGACAATCTCCGCATATCCTAACATTATTCACGACCCGAATGGTAGACTTTTCATGACTGTTTATAAGACCATATGCAACAGCCAATCTTTCACTATGTCGTGCGGAGGTATCTGGTAGATCCTTTTTCAGTAATCTTCTCTGTATTTCTTCTAACATTGAATAGATTTCTGCAGATTCAGGGTTTGAAAATCCCCCGGCGGTAAATTCGTGAAGAACTCCATTTTGTTCTATGAGACTGATGCCTGGTTGCTTCCTGACTCCCATGGCATGTAGTTTCATTCTCATCCTACTCACATCATCCCATCTACCAGCATTGGCATATATATTCGAAAGCAGCACATAAGCTCCATCGTTTACAGGGTCGATTGCTATAAGATGCTTGAACGCAAACTCCGCTAATTCCACATTCTGGTGGTTTGCACATGCTCTCATCAAGGAACTCCAAAGACAGACATTTGGTTCTACTGGCATTGTTTCAATGAATTTCACTGCTTCTTCTAAGCGCCCAGTTCGACCAAGTAGGTCAACCATACACCCATAATGCTGAATCTTAGGATTGATTCTGTAGAAAGTTTGCAGTTTGTTAAAATATTTGTATCCTTCATCAACTAAACCTCCATGGCTACATGCAGATAGAAGAGCTATAAAAGTGACATAGTCCGGTTTTATTCCCATCTCCTCCATTTTCAGAAAAAGTTCAATAGCTTTCTGGGAATTCCCTTCCATGGCATATGCTGATATCAATGCAGTCCAAACAGAAACATTCCTTTCAGTTAATTCAGAAAAGAGTTCATAAGCCATTTCACTGCAACCACACTTCCCGTACATGTCAATAAGGGCAGTAGCCAACATGGTATCCAAATCAATACCATTCTTTTCAATGTAAACGTGAAGCCAAATCCCATGATTCAATGCTCCAATTCTAGCACAGGATGCAAGTAGACTGATCAAAGTGATTTTGTCAGCCTTAACATTTGAATTCTGCATCTTTTTGAAAAGCTCAAACGATTCTCTAAACAAATCATGTTTGACATAAAAATTGACCATTATGTTCCAAGAAACTACGTCCTTCTCCAGAATGTTGTCAAAAAAGCTTCTTGCTTTAACAACATCTCCGCTTCTGCAGAAGCCATCCAACATTGAATTCCAAGACACAGCACTTCGATAAGGCAACTGTCTAAAAATTATGTTTGCTTCGTTGAGTTCATCAGACTTCACATATAAATCAAGCAGAGCATTCCCAAGAAAACCATCAACAATCATTCCATATCTCAAGATCAAGCCATGAATTGCTCTACCAAACTTAAAATCTTCCACATGAATACAAGCTGAAAGTGCTGTTACAAAAGCAACTTCATCTGGGTTCACATTTTCAACCCACATTTTAGTGAACAACCCCAAACAATCAGAATAGCACCCACATTGAACATAACCAGACATCATTGCAGTCCATGTTATCAGGTTCCTCTTTGTCGTCTTGTCAAATAAGCTCCTAGCTTCATCTATCTTATTAGCCTTCACATACCCACTAACTAATGTAGTCCACAAAACAACATCAGCCTCAGATTCATGATATTTGCCCGAAAGCCTATGAGCTTCCTCCATTTTACCACATTTGACATACATATCTACCAAACAATTCAATAAACTCCGACTAATCTTTAGACCATTATCTTCAACGTAGACATGAAATTTTTTGCCCATTTCTATATCCTTCAACTTTGTACAAGCAGAGAACAAACTAACCATTGTAATCTCGTCAGGTTTAACACCCTCCCTTCTCATTTCATCAAACAAGGACAACCCTTCCCTGTACATTCCCATTGATACATAGCAAGATATCATTGTATTCCAACTAATAACATCTTTATAATGCAAGTTTTTAAACAACTGACGAACTTCATCTACATTCCTAAATTTTGAGTACATACCCATCAAATTATTGTTCAAAGATTTATTAGCTCCAAACCCAGTTTTCAAAATCCTCCCATGTACTTCACTACCTTGTAGAAAAGCAAAAGTTCTAGAGCAAGCATGAATCAAGAAGTGAAAAGTTGACAAATCTAACAACACACCTTGATTGACCATATGGTAGTAAGTCGTAAACACCTCTTGTAAGAAACCTTCTTTGAGTTGATATTCCAAAAGGGTATTCCAAATAATGGTTTCTTGGTCAAAAGCATAGGTAAAAATTTGGTGGGCATGATCAAGCTCATTAATAGAGATTAAAGAATGAAGAACATGGGTAGTGAGTTGAACGTTCTTGATGAGATTTGTGGTGATCAAATGGGAAAGAAGTGGAGAAAATTCTTTAATGTTTGAACAAGATTTTAAAGAAGATGTTATGTAATCTGTTGTTGCAAATGAATTAGATGAAGGGTTTATTAGCTTTGGCTTGTGGGTGGAGGGAAGGAGGGATAAGGAGATATTTGGAGAAGCTATTGCCATTTTTTGGACGATAGCCGTTGGTTCCCTCTCGCTTCTGTTAAAAGATTAGAATTGTATTACAATGATGAAATGACAATAACGCCCTTCACCTTTCTTGTAGTCCCACCTTTCCTAGTAGCATAAGGCTGGCTTTGGGGTTACAGTTCGATCCGCAGAACCTGAATCTCAGCATCCGCAAAGATACTCATGAAAAACAAGCAATACTAAAGCCGGAGTGTAATTGAGTTAAACTGACTAACGAGCTGCTCAAGATTGCCTCAAAAAATCCGATTAATTAGTTCAAATTTAAGTTATTCAAGCCAACAAGTCGAGTTTAAATTCTTGGCTTCAATATGAAAATTTTTTAATCTTTTTTTTTTTTTTTGAACAAGATAAATTATCATTAATAAAGCAAATTTACATGAGAGTTCAATAAAGCCTCTTAACTCAGGAGTTGGATTTACAATCCAAGCTGGACAAGATAATACAAAAGTCTCATTCTTTGAAATCCAATCTGCTACCTTATTTGCTTCTCTTTTCACAAAAGAGAATTTGAAAAATCTTTCTCTATCAGCAACATATTTAATGTCTTGAATTATAGCCACGATTTCCCAAGGAATTTCTCTAATCTTTCCACAAATAGCATCAATCGCCTGCTTTGAATCAGACTCAAAAATCACTTTTGCCACCCCTTTGGATTTCGCTAATATGACTCCAGCTAGAACTGCCAATGCTTCTCCAGATAAAGCAGATAGAGTACTTGTAGAGAAACAAAAACCATCCCTAAGCTTTCCTTCATGATCTCGCACTACTGCAGCAATAGAAGCTTTACCAGACTCATTACAAAAAGAGAGATCTAAATTAAACTTAAAAAACCCCATTGGCGGAGGATTCCATACAGCTGGAATTTCTGCAACGTTACTCCCTTGAATTCCATTTGCTGAAGCTGGAAGTCTCCTCATCTCTGTCCAAGCTGCCATAGCCTTTTGACAAATGTCTGCTGTTTCCCTTTTCTTCCCTTGGAATATAGCTTCATTCCTACTTTTCCAAATCGCCCAGCACATAAAAATGACCAAACCTTGCTCTATAAAAGCTGAGCTTAGTTGGGACCAAGGAAAACCATCCTGATTTAGCCTGTATCCCAAAGAGATAAAAACCAACTTGCTCAAGCTGCAGGACAGAAAAATAACATATGTTCAATTGTTTCAACATGGTGATTACACAAAACACATTGGGGATTTTGCAAGGTGCCTTTTGAACTAAAAGCATTATTCATTAACGTCCAATAAAAAATTACTAACTTTGGTGGAACTTTTCTTTTCCAAATAGAAAACCAAAATTTCTTGTCAAACACCCCTGAGCTTGAAGGATTCACCCTGTTATTACTCAAAGACACAGATATCAACAATCTATATCCCGATCTCACACCATAATTCCCGCACCTCTCATAATGCCAAATTAATTTGTCCCGCTGCCCTGGAATCCTCTCTATTGCTTCAGCTTCTTAGTTACTAAACAGACTACTTATTAACCTACTATTCCATCTCTTAGTACCCTCATCTATCAACTCCACCACTCTATTAATTTGTATATTATTTGGTCTGGGAGTACCAATTCTAAAGTTTGGAATGTCAGGTATCCATGCATCCCGCCAAATATCTATATCTCTTCCACTCTTAACATTCTACCTCCATCCTTTCAAAATTAAAACCCTACCTTCCCCAAGAAGATTTTGCTTTTCTTCTCGCCAACAAAAAATTACCATCTGGACAATATTTTGGTTTTAACACCCTTGTCAATATTGAGTCATTATTCTGCATTACTCTCCGAACATTTTTTGCCAATAACAAACATTTCAATATCACGAAATCCACACCCACCCATAAATTTTGAACTACTCATTGTTTCCCATCTAACCCATGGAACTCCACTATCTACTTTGCACTGCTTCCACCAAAACTTATTAAACATTTTATGTACAGCCCAAGCAAATTCTTTTGGAAATTTAAAACAAGATACAGCATAAATGGGACTAATAAAATAACGACTCTAGTTAAACTTAGTGTAATTACAATTTTGCTCTTTTATCATTTCATATCATTAGGTAAATATTTTACCAAAATGTTCCTACTCAAATATTTCAAAATTTTATGTAAATTAATCAAATCATGTGAAATCAGGTTCAAGTTCGTACTAAAAAATTTTAAAATTTTTTACCCGCGATGCTTTGGCCTAATGGCAAAAGAGTTAGCACGGGCACTTACGTAGTCTCGGATTCGGAATCTCGTGTTCCCAAATTGATGTCCCCTTCCCCTTTGCATGTATGGCCCAAAAAAAAAAAATCAAGTTTAAAAAATTATTTAATCAACTAAAATTTAAGTATTCAAAAAGGAGAAAAATAATCAAGTTCGAATCAAGCTTCAAACTCCAGATCTCAAATTTGATAGTATTTCAACATAAGTTGGATTGATTTGATTTAAAACTTAAAATTATAAAATTGAATCAGTCTCAAACTTGATAACAGTTCAACTCAAGTTCGTCAACTTGACTCAGCTCGATCCTTTTTTTTTGGGAATAAGAAATTCATTAAGCTCGGTAGGATCCTAATGTATAGTAATAGTCTTTTAACTATCACCCACCAAGTTTACCAGTCATCTTCAGTCTCTAGTCATCTGAATTTTGGGTTAATACGTACAGGATACTTTATTTACATAACATCAAAGAGTACATGACAATCATGAAAAGGAAAAAAAAAAAAAAATTACAAACATAAGTCCTCCTAGTTTCATCAATCATCTGTTCCCACCAACCAACCAAACGAAGAGATTCCAGAGCAAGAGTGTTGCACCCACATTGCAAGATGCAGATCACAAAAAGCATATGAAGAAAATCTTATCCAAATATCCTACTTAAAGCCCATCAGAACCCTCAAGACTCGGTAGGGGTGCGGAATCATAATCTTCGTATTTGCTTTATCTCCTTCCCTTTTACCCAGGGTGCAGTAAAGAACTGCTGTACCCTTTCTAACGGGATGATATAGACTCCCGAATCAAGGAAAACACACAATGATCGTCCAGCCAAAAAATAAAAAGGACGAACAAAATGGGAAAATAAGAAAAAGAAGCAAGAGATTCGACTAGCATTGTTGGGCTGCAATGCCCAACGCCTTCTTACACAATACTTGATGAAGGGTACAAAGAAACAAGAAAACAAAGAAATACATAAAATGGGAGAATATTAGCAACCAACAGCATTAAGACCATAGGATCACACTCTCTCCCATACGTAGGTGAGGCTCATGCAGTTGGAAAGGTCATCCAACTTCCCCACCCAATTGCAGATGATGCATCCAGAGCAAGGAATATCAATTTTCATTTCCAGGTTCAATTGTCTGCCACCTCAGCCTCTTGTTTCGCGAGTATTGTAGGACTTGCAATTCGAGCATTTCTGAGCTACAACATGATATTGTACTTGTGAGGTCTTTCCACAATCATTGCAAAGGATCCAGACCTGTGATAAACGATGCTGCCATCAGTTATTCGGCAAACAGCGAGGCATTATATTGCTATTTAGTAATTGAACACACATCTCCCAGTGAGCCCTTTGTGAGAAAACCTTAAAATGGCAGGGAAAAGAAAGGACATGGAAGGGAAGTTGGAGAAAAAGAGAGAGAAAACAAACCATTCTATTCTGATAAGTTTCAGGCATTGGTGTAGCCGCAATCTCCATGTCAAACTTCTCCCACACCTTAGACATATCACACACTGATTTTGAGCAGAGTGGACAAGCATATCTGTTGTAGAGCAACCAAATATCACATTTGTGAAAATTCTACATTCAAAATATTAAAATAAGGCAGAAACATTCAAATAGCATAGCAACAGAAATAGCTGCAGGTGCACTCACTGATAATGCTCTCTCATGTCCTTCAAGCAGTTCTTGTGAATTGTGTGTCCACATGGCAAGACTGTCACATCGTACCTTGACTCAAATAAAAACTGCAAATAGCCATTTGAATTGTGAATATATAATTAGGCAATAACTCAGTCCAAGGAAACTGATATACTAAAAGAAAAATGAATGAATGTGAAAACATTATTATAATCTACCTCAAAACAAACAGGGCAGTCATGATGCATTGCTCCCTCTACACACGGATGGCTATTCTTTAGAAGAATTGAGTAGCAGCAGCCTTCACAATACACAAAGTAGAACACATCAGCATGTTTGTCACACTATATCAGCTATAAAGTCAGTTGGAAAATTTATGTGATCACTGTAGCTTACCACACTTATAGCAATGGAAGAAATTCTCTCGCCCTCCAATTCTGCCAAGGAACACATTGTACATCCCAATTAGACAAAAATAAACAAAGAAAAGATCACATAAAAAAAGGGCAAAAAGTGATATTAATTATTAAAAGTATTTTTGAATATAATAACAAATATTCTCACAATTCTACTAGTTCTTGTCATGGAGAACTAAACATCTTTACACTACCCATGGTCAAATCCTTAATAGCATTTGAAATTTTAATCAAAATGACATACTTTGAGGCAGGAGGCAATGAATAAAAACAAGAATCAAATATGCTAAAGGCAGAAGAGAAGGATTCTTTTCCAATACTTGTCCCCAATTAGAATGACTGTGTTCTTTTTTTTTCCCCTATTTTTCTTTTACCCTTGTTATATTATGAACAATCACAAGAAATTAGGGCGTCAATATATTTTAGTTGCTAAAATGAAAGTAGTTCTGCTTTCAATTGTTGTAAAGTCAAGCTTGACAGCAAAGTATTTGCTGCCTTCAATTATAGTAAAGTTTTGTTTCGCAGCAAAGTACCTACAAATCCCACATCCATCGCAATGATACTGCTTCTTTGATATCTGCAAGTGAACACACAGAAAAATGGAATTAGCACATCTATCCTAATACTTGTAGTATAATAACACATGACAATGCTTCTAGGGGCACCCAAATCCAGGTTGCAAAATTATTCTTATAACATGGAAAACACAAAACCACTAACCAGATAGTGTTAAACACTTACATCATCGTCAAACAGCTTGCAAGTGGAACAGAAGTACCTCCCCATACACACACCACAGTTGATGCAATATTGTTGAACCTGACGATAACAACAAACAAGTAACGAGTGATATGAGTAGCACATCCAAAACTAATTGCTGCAAGATAGTGGAATGGAATTGTTTCAACTGTAGTATAATGAGAATGTAATTATATTTGATCACGCAAGATATTGTATTTGATTTATGCCATTTCAAAATTATGTGAAATATCCTTAGAGATAATTGCCTGGCAGCACATCTAAATATGACATGAAGACTAGAAAAACCACTCACCTCTTGTTCAGTGCCACAAAGTGAGCATATCACCTGACTGACTTCATGGCGTGGTATGTCGTGTCTAAGCTTTTGGTCGATTGTGATATTGTTCTGCACATAACAAATTTCAGTTCATAATAAGTCACCAACACAAACATTCAACAATATAAAATTACTTGCTCTTTGAACTAACACAAAGTAGCATCTAAACAGACAGACAGATACAATGAATTACATCTAAATCCAAACTCTATAAGCTTCACATTCCAGAGCAGACAAAGACCTTGTGAATCACACTATTGAATTGTACACCATATAAGATGATGCAAAAAGGAAGTGTAATACACACACACACACACACACACACACACACAAAATAAAAAATGATGATGCAAAAATGAAGTGTAATATGCATGCATGATAAGAAATGGTGATTTTTTCTTCCCTTGCCCCCATAACCCTTACAAAAATCTCTCTTCTCTATGCCACCCACTCTCGAGTCAAAACCAAAAAGAATAAAGTCAAGATAACAGAGAATAGACAACTGGCTTCATTTTAACACTAATGCTGTCTCTTCCCACAAAGTACAGAGGATACACGCAGGGGATGCTCACAGCCAAGCTGGATACTGGACTTTTATCATTTAAAGCAACAAAAGCAAATTAATAAATTAGTTCTCACCTTTGCCTCATAGTGACAATGACGGCAATCAAAGATCTCATTACAGCAAGGTGCTCTAATGTGGCACCTTCGACGATAATGCTGGCAACTGCAAAGATGAGCATAAGATATAAACAAATTTGTAACAACAAAAACTAATAAAACTTGCAAGGAAAACAGGAAAGGATCTTACCCATATCCCATACAACCTTTATCCACTTCCAAAGTCTTTTTATCTGTTGATTTTGTTGTACCTGTGTACCCCTCATCCAACTGCTGAGTATGAGAAGCCAATGAATCTGCTTTATTGGTTCCATACGCTACATGCTGAAATGTTGCGGGCACCATTTTTTGAGACTCAAAACTCTTGTCTACTTCTCCTATTGAATACAGAGTCTTCAAACCACAGCAACTGTCTAGGAGTTGGTGACAAACCTATATCACCTGCACGTAAACAAAACGTATTTAGAAAAGATTCTAAACTTCAAAAGTATGTATGGTCACCCGATCAAGCCAGGCAAACATCCCATGAGATTGTTGCTTTCTTCTATACTGCTGCAAATCAATTGAAATCAGCAACAACATATTCCAAATAACGCTGAACAGCTCCAAAGTCCAAATCAGCAATACTCCCATGGAAGAATCATCAAAACAAGTATAAGAATCCCATTAAAAAAATTAAATGCAGCATTGAGGAACTCCAAAGCCTTCAACAGTGAATAGTAAGAATAGCATTGCATGACCACTTGATTCCTTCAAGAAGTCCCGGAACCAAAGTCCAATTATTCTGGACATGACCTTTTGAGCCCAAACCTATGGTAAGAGCAATACATTACACAATCAAATGCATTCTGAAAAAGTAACAGAACAAGTTGGAAAGAGCTTGAGAGTGGAGAAGTGTGCCTTGTTGATTGTCCATCAAGGACAAGCCTACCTCAGTCAGCAGTTCTGAAACAAGTGTCCTCTGAAAACTGAACTTACCCCAAAAAATTACAATTAGAACATGACAAAGTGAGACATTCCTTGCGTCAGGTAGAACTTATTTCAAACTCAGCTGATGCTCATGTTATCCAAAATTAGAAAGTTTCATACTACTATGGTGTTCATGATGCTACTGAACATGCTGGAAAGGGATCTTGCTCTTCTTAGTCAGCTACTGAGTTCCCAAATTAGTAGAGCATATCTCCATCTCTACTAAGAGAGATTCTGCTTTTAACAGCTTTGAATGACAATGAAGTTGATAAAAGATTTAGACCTAACGAGGTACTAGTTCTTACAACTTGCTTTTCATCTATACGGCATGAAGCAACAAATGCCATCTATCTTTATCATCATAATCTTTAAATAAGTTTGAAAGGACACTAGATATAGGAAATTAGAGCGGAGTGGCTGATCAAGGAAAAGAGATACAATCTCAGGATCAGACTGCAGAACAAGTGCCATTAAAGGAGTTGGTACATCATTGTTCTAAGTTTCATGTGTCCCCTGCCTCATCGCAGTACCAATTTACAGTTCATATATATATATATATATATATATGGGGAAAGAAAAAAGAAATTCCTACATTCTCATACCAGTTAGAACAGCATATTTGTGCCGCACAAAAAGCTCCTAATTCTATATTATCACTCTCCCACCTTGGGCGTCCAGAGTACCTGCAACTCATAATATAATTTGAAAACAAGAAAGAAAAATCAAGAAAATGCAGTCATCCTGCATAGAGGATTCCTACAATGATTGACACAGAGTTCGCCCTCATTTTCCAATGTTATGAAATTTTGAGGACCTCACTAGGCATCCTACAGACACAGGAAAACTAACAAGAAAACAGGGGTTTCAGAACACTAGAGCTTAATTTATTTTCCCCAAAGCAACCATCCAACTCTCTTCTTTTCATCATTATAAACATAAAACATTTCTTGATCGCCTTGATCACGATTCAGGTGATGATCATAGCAAATGCATTTAGATATAAAATGCTCATCTATCCGCTTGAATCCAAAAAAAAAAAAGCGCAATCATCAAGATTGAAAGTTTATCCGGGACTTCTTTAATTCTTTCCATAGTAATTGATCACAAAACACACTGAAATAAGCAAGCAAACACGCCAACAATTCAACAAATTAAACACCACATCAACGCCACAACGCAAACAAAAAACATTAAAGCACAAACCGAACAAGAGAAAAATGATCCAAAACCTTCAAGAGAAACCACTACTACGCACCGAAACCTGAAGCTTCAAATCACATTTTTTATCAAACACAAAACAACTAAAGCGATCAAGTAAGTAAAATATCATTTCTACTTCATTACATTACCATTTAAAATAAAGCAGATTACGAATTCAATATACGAATTTATTTTTTTTACAGAATAACGAACTTTCAATCCGTAGAGACGATTCGCCGGTCGGATCAGACGGTGCGGTGAAATTTGATTATTCGCTGGAGCTCCGATCAGAATCCTACAGCTACAGTGTGAGTTTGCGCGTGACAGCTTTGATAACGAGATGGCAGGTATTTATATATAGAAAGTGTTTGGGTTTCGAGATGCTTCGAAAACTAGCTGTTTAAAGACGAGAAAGCGAAAGCTCTTTAGAAAGAGTTGATTGATGACAGGTTTGCATGTGAAAATACTTTAATACCCTTCCGTGTCCGGAAAATATCTTGCTTTGCATGAATACGTAGGGGATTGATTGCGTGGAGACATATCCATGGTTAGATATATATTGCTTCTTCTTTGTAATTACGCGTTTATGTTCATAATCAAATTTTTATTGGGATTACGTAGGGGATATTCTTGCCAGCACTTGGTATTCTGCATTCTATGGTCGAATGTCAACTAGAAAATGGTTAGTCAATAAAAATAAAATATCTAAATTCATTATTTACATCTAATTTTTGAATGTATTATTTTAATGTAGATAAAAATTTTTCATTATTTAGAGACGTTGGATAAATTACACATGAAAATATACAAATAGATAAGTTAAAAATGAACGGTGTAATAGTATATTTCTCTTCAATCCATCAATAAATTAATTGACTTCCTAATTTTGGTATAAAAAGTGAAAAAATGTAGTAAAAATATACTATTACATCTATAATTATTACTTCCGTAATAATTGTGTCTATAATTGTTATATCCTATTTCTTTAACTTCGATCTAAATGCACCCATAGATCAATAATTATCAATTTAACAATATATTTTCTTAATATCTTATTATGGTATAATTTAAATTTATTGTTTATTGACATTCTTTATATTTTTCTTTTAAATTTATTTTGACCCCAAAATCTATAGGTTAATTAGTTATAATAAATGTTTTTCTTTTCATGCACAAACTAAATGTTGAATTCAAAATCGATTAATCTTTCTTAAAATTTTGAAGCAATTTGATTTCTTTAATGACAAACATAAAATTAAAAAAAAAATAAATACAATATATAATCTTAAATATATAATAATCTTTATCAAAAAGAAAAAATAAAATAATCTCAATTAATTAGATTTGAATTTAAATGATATAGAATTTTACTTGTTAATTATTTACTGATTAAAACAGAACTACCATCTAATCAATTTTCCATTAAACTTTTTCTTGAATATTATTTTTTTTTACCGAAGTTTTTTTTTTTATATAACGCATCTTAACTAAGGCATGAGATGATGAAACATCTCAGACCAAAGCTAAGAAATTAATGAGCTTAAGATTAAGAAATTTAACTAGTAAGTAATGTTTGATTTAATAGTCAAAATTTTATAGTATTATTTGAGAATTTGGGTTTAAATTTTTCCATCCCAATTTATAATATTAAAAAAACTCATTATATATTCATTCTCGTTAAGGACATTCTGAGGTATATAATTCATTTTTTACTGTTGTCAATTTAAAAAAAAAACTATCATTTATTATGTAATTCATCGATGTTAAAATTATATATGATTTTTAATTTAAAAAAAAAAATCCTTATATAACCTAACATGTGACATGCCTATCACTTCCTCCTGCGCTCTCCCATTATTGCATAAGATATTCACCAAGTATAAAAAAAAAAATACAATTTAGAAATTTAATTATAAGGTAGTTTTGTTTTGTTTATTGATTTATTTTTTTGAATCAATTGTTTTGTCTATTGTTATAAAGTTGAAGGTTGTGGACAAAATATGTTTTTCGTTTGAAAAAAGCTAACATCAACGAGTTAAAATAGGTGACGCTATAGTGATGGAGAAATCAGCGGCCACAAGTGCGTGTGAGATAAGGATAGATCTCAGCAGATTGCCATTATACTAATTTTTCCTTCTTGCTTTAAGCTAAGCCATGGCCTGTCTGACACTGTCAGACATCAGTGACCGACCTCTATTAGTAAATTGGAGTGGTGCCACGGACGTTAGACACGTGTTCCAGTCGGCGAGACATGTTGATGTCAGATTCTTGCAAAAATCTTTTGATGTGGCACGTATCTCTATATTTCTGTTTCGGGGTTATCCATTGCACTTAAATTATAGGCCAAATCATATTCAGACTCCTTAATTTTTCATTTTTTGAATTTTATGGCACTCAAGTTTCATTTTATATATTTGGACCCTCATACTTTTCAGATTTAAAATTTTAAATCCTTCTGTCAATTTTTAATATAAATTATTTTCTTTTGATCCCTAAAATTTTATATTTTTAACATTCATATCTTTTTTTTTACTTTTTTTAACACTTATATCATTTTTAAAATTTTTTTCATCAAAAAAATAAATTTTACTTATTTTAATTTTCAATATTTATATTAAAAATATAAATATGAGTTCTTCTCTAAAATAATTTTAATATTTTAAGAAAATTATAAATTTATATATAAATATTTCAATAATTTTAAATTTTAAAAGTAAATAAACAAGTCAATATTAAGATATAGAAAAATATAATAATATTACTGTTTTTCACAATATTTTAAATTATAGAATTTTTATTTTCAATAAAATTTATATTTTTAAGAATAAAATACTATGATGAAAAAAATATTATAACTAAAAGACATTATGATAAAATATGTTTTATAATTAATTAAAATCAAAATTTTATATTTTTAATACCTTTTGGCTTTTTTTTTACAAAATTTATAAAAGTATTTTTATTATAATGTCTTTTAATTATGGTGTTCTTTTTCATCATAATATTTTCTACTAAATAATATAAATTTTATTGAAAATAAAACTTACATAATTTAAAATATTATGAAAAATAATAGTATTATTACAATCTTTTTTTTTTCTTAACATTAAAAATTATTTATTTTTAAAATTTAAAACTATTTAAATATGTATATATTAATTTGTATTTTAAATTTAAAATATGAAAATTTATTTATATAGAAAATTATATTTATATTTTTAATTTAAAATATTAGAAATTAAAATAAGTAAATTTATTTTTTATTGGTAAAAATTTTAAAATTGATAAGTATTAAAAAAGTAAAAAAGGTATGAATGTTGAAAATATAAAATTTTAGGGATCCAAAGGAAATAATTTGTGTTAAAAATTTGACAGAAGGGTTTAAAATTTTCAACCGATGAAGTACGAGAGTTTAGATATACAAAATGAAATTTGAGGGATCTAAAGCTAAAAACGTGGAAAGTTTAGGGGTCTAAATGTGGGTTTTGCTTAAATTATACAATGAATGTTTCAATTTTAATAATTTGGAAATAAAATACTTATTTTTTTATTTTAGGTCTCAAAAAAATTTTCAATTCGACCCATTCAAAAATATAAATATTCGATAGAGATAATGACATAGGTTTTTTTTTTTTTTTTTTGAGGGAAATACAGATAATGACATAGTTAGTCTAAAAGATTTATAAAATTTTTAATTAAATTCTATAAGATAGAAGTTTTTCAATTGAGTACATAAAATTTTTTAAAATTACCATGTTAATTTTAATTCGTAAAAATTAACAAAAATTGATGATGTATCAGTTATTCTTAAATTGGTTTGATAACATGTTAACTATTTTTACCAAACTCAAAACAGATCAAATGCCACATGTATTGCCATATCATTTTTTCATTAATTAAAAAGAAGGATTTTCTTTTGTCAGGGTCGGCTTAAGATTATTAGGGCCTATGCAATTTTTTTTATAAGATATTAAATCATTAATTTAATTATTTTTAAAATAAAATAGTGTTAAAATTAAACAAATTATAAAATAATTTAGTATTAACATTAATAAATTTTTGTGAAACTTTTTTATTAAATCAAAAGATAGGAAAATTGAAACATACATGCATATCTTCTTCTTTTTCTTCTCCAACTTATTCAAAATCATATTCTTAAAAAAATAAAAATTCAAATCCTTTTTGTCCTCTTTTTCTCCACCAAAAACCTTTAAATCATTCTCTGTTGTTCCAAAAAAAAAAATCTCTGAAAAACAATTAATTTTTTTAAAAAGGTTCTGGCAAAAAAAAAAAATCGCCATTAGTTTATGAAAGAAAATTACTATGATTTAAGTTAGTAAATGATATGTCTATCCTATAAAAAGCAGCCATCATCATTAAATAAGAAGCAGCCAATAGATGAAAAAGAATGAAATTTTAAGAGGAAGAATGAACGAGCATATTTGAAGATCGGGAGGAGGTTAATGGTCCGCCATTGTTTCCGGTGCTGAGAATATATAGCTGTGACTTTGTCAGCCTACCCTGTTATGGCTTTTCTGCCATTGTTGGAGTGTGTTAGCCTTCGGGACTCTCATCAACCAAGATCATCAAAATTGGTTGGTCCTATGAAGGAAAAGCTTATGCTAGTTATGCTCTGGTATACTCTTGACTGGAGCTGCTGTATTGGTGGTGTTTTTTCCCACCATCAATGGAAGCATCTACACAGCTTCCCCCTCAAACTCCAATATGTTAGGGTTTATGTTGTACTTGGGCTGTATCACAGCTATATAATCCATGGCTCCAAAACTTGAACTATGAGTCTTTCTTTGTAATCTTCTCTTTGTATTAATGATATTTCTCTACGTTGTTCGAAAAAAAAAAAGACTGAAGGAACAGCAGCTTTGATGGACGTTTGACAAAAAAATTCTAATTTTTAGTTAGTGGAAAGATGACATGGCAATGTCTTGCACATGTGGCATCTGATGTATTTGAATGTAGTAAAGATGACTAACATGTCATCAAATTAATTTAAAGGGATATATAAAGTGACTGACACATCATCAATTTTTGTAAATTTTGATGGCCTAGGACTAACGTAATAATTTTAAAAAGTTTACGAACTCAATTGAAAAATTTCTATCTTATAGGACATAATTGAAAATTTCATATATCTTTAGACTGATGATGTTATTATCATTATTCAATTTTTTTAGTCTAACTATCAAGTATTTAAAGAATTCTGAATTCTAACTAAAATAATTCAATTATGATAGAACTACAACAATAGTAAAAGTCTCATAACAACTAATTTAATCGTGATTGCATACACTACGACTTGAATCTGAAATACCATTTAAATGGAAACAATCATCTATCAAACCCCAACAGTAATTTTTTTCTTAAATTTGATCTGTATTTATTTTTATATTTTATTTTTATAAGTTATTGTTTTGATGATATTGCTAGTTTTTTTTTTTGAACAACATGATATTGCTAGTTTTGATCAAATATAAAATTTATAGTTAAATAATTTATCTAAATGATTTAATTTTTATTTGTATTAACAATTTAAAATATCTTTGATCTTGTTGATTTTTGATTAAATATTTTTTTTGAATAATGATATTTAATTAACTTGTGTTCATAATAAACTCACGTGATCAAACATAAATAAATATCTAATTTAAAATGCCAATCAAATTGTATTACTTGTATGCTTGAACTCTGATGAGGGAATAGTTTATTGAATTGACAATCATTTTTAAGAAATTAATATTTTTTTTTTGACCTTTGAAGAACTTTAATTTTTTTTTTTTGAAACTTAAAGAACTTTAATTGCTAAAGAAATACCCCACAACAGACAAAATAAATTGCAATTATTGGTTACTTAAGCTAATTGATACTTGAAGGTGTCTAATGTTTGACCTTCTAATAATTGTCCTAAACGTGTTTAGAGTAATCATATGATACACTATTTCCAAGTTTTGACATGGAAGGGTAAATTAGGCCTGTGGCTAAAACATTATTTTTTAAAATAATAAAATATGATCATCATAATTTAGAAGAAGGAAAAATAAACATAGGCACTATCCTATGTTTTTATATTTTAACTATTTATAATATATTAATTTTTTAACCACATGAAAAAAATCCAATCATACTTAAACAATTAATTACATAACCCATAACCATTTTTTAATAAACTACATACTATTTATCAATTTTAAAATTAAATACATAATAGAACATAATTTTTAAGTAAATATATAATAAAAATTAGTTCTTAAATCAGATGAATCAACAATTCGGAACTTTACATTTAAGAATGAATTTGAAAAAGTCATTAATAGACCAATTTTTTTTATATTGATAGAATAATATTGGAATTACTAAAATTTAACTTTGTTTTTTTAATAATGATAATAAGGGAAAATGATTTGTTCTATTGTGAATTTTGAGTCAATTATTAATTGAATCATATTTTGAAAGTCATTTTGATTTACTCCTTCAACTTTATCAATTCTGTCAATTCTATCTAATTTTATTTGAAATATCTAATTGTATTTTTAAAATTACTTTTAGATCTCTATAAAATCAATTTGATATTTTTTAATTTTTCTTTTATAAAAAATAAAAATTTTAAAAATATTCTGAAGTTTTACTCTTAAAACTTTTAAAATAATTTAAAAATTAACTTTAAATTTTTATATACAATTTTAAATTTTTTATGTATAAAAATAATAAAAATAAAAATATTAAATAAGCACTTTAACTATCATTATAAATAATAGTAAAATTTAATTTTTAGAAAAATCAAATATTTTTAGTATCTGAAAACTCTTTTTTTTTTATTTCATACTTTTGTTTGAGCCCTATTAGAAAAATTTTTAAATTTTTTTGGCCAAAGAAAAATTTTAAAATAATACGGTTGAAAGTTGAGAATTAAATTTTAATATAGTTATAATTTAAATTTTTTTAGCAAAAATGTTAAAAAAATTAAGAAAATATTTAGAAATTAATTTGTAAATTTATATCGAGAGTGAAAAAAATTAGAATTTATAATTATTTTTTACATTTTTATCAGAAAAAGATGATAAAAAATTTAATTAAGTGTCAAATTTATTTTTTAGGGATATAAAAGTAATTTTTGAAAATACAATTAGATCTTTCAAGTAAAATTGAATAGAATTGATACAATTTATAAAGTTGAATGACTAAATTAAAATGACTATTAAAGTTGTATTCAATCGATAATTAATTTAAAGTTAAATAGATGGTTTTCTCCAATAATAATCAAATAAAAGTCAATTTGAGCTAAACATGGTGTTCCAATAGTGAAATAGGATTTCAATTCAATTATATATATATAAAAGATAAAGTGATCATTTTGATGTCTAATATACATGTGTGGATAAGATAACCCCATTTGAAACCCCTAATCAAATGAGATAACTTGTATGTATGAAATTTAATGCAATAAGATGATTAATGAAATTATTTGCTGAAAATCCTGAACAACTCTTGTAGCTTTTTCTTTGTTTAATATATATTTGCTTGACAAAAAAAAAAAAAAAAAGTAAACAAATCACAATTATTTTTGTTTTGAAAGCAAGCTATAAATGATAAGAGTTGTACATTTGACCTCTTCAACATGTATAAATCATTTGAAGGGTTGAATTGATCTCAAAAAGAGGCTGAGTAACCTCTAAACAATACCCAGGTGAATAGCTAATAATTAATTAATCTTTATCTTCAATGATTAGGATTATGGATATATACTGAATCCTACATTCAATTTTGATAAGGCTTATGTTCCAAAATAGGCTGTGTCCAATTTTTTTTAGAGATAAATGATATTTTTGGTGCCTCAACTTTTCCATTTTTGCTATTTGAGTGTCTGAATTTTTTTTTTTTTTTGCAATCAAGTGTCTGAACTTTTGAAAAGCATACTAATGTAGTGTCTTTGACTGATTTTGATGCTGACTGGGTGCTCAGTCAGATCAAACAGGACCCACTTTTATCCCAGTAATTAACCATATCATTTGCCACATGTGTTGCATTATTTAAAGGATAAAATTACCCTTATTCAGTCACCCTTCATGTCTGCCA
>CATIWK010149287.1:0-16752 GCA_949634005.1 Mallotus japonicus | reverse complement strand
TCTTTTTATTTTTATTTTATTCTTATTTTTATTTCATTTTTCTATTTTTATTTTTCCTTATTTTTTTTATCATTCCCTTTTTTTTCTTTTTAATTAATGAAAAATTAATCAATATCATTATTATTTTTCATAGTTTTTATTTCATTATTTTTCCATCAGTTTTTGTTTTGTTAATTTCTTCCTTTTTTTTCATATTCAATGACTCTTTTTCCCAGGCATATTTTAGTAACTTGGGATCACAGCTACAATCAGCTATGACAATCAATAGTGGTGTTTAAAATAGGTTTCACTTAAAATTAGAGGCAATTACATCTGCCTGATATGGAAAATTACAAAGATACATAAAGATTAAATTCAAGCACTATCATTTAGGGCTGAGCATGGGATGAAAAAAATACCGAACCGAAAATATCAAACCAAAAGACATTAAAATCATGTCGAACTGAATAATTTTAACCTCGAACCGTACCGAACTAAATTTTATAACTAATTTAGTATGGTACTAGATATTTACAAAAAACCGAACCGAGAACCGTACCAAACCGTACCGAACCAAGAACCGAATATTAATAATAATATATAAGTATGAATAGATAGTAGTGAACTTAATTACATATTTTTCATTATATTATTAATCAATATATATTAACATATGTATAATTATATATGATAAAAATTAATATATTTTGCGTTTAAAATATAATAAATAAATTACTAACAAAATATTTTTATTAATTTTATTATTATCATCATCATCAAGTAAAAATGTGGAATGTCTATTATATTTCAATTTAAACTAAAAATATGAAAATAAGTTATTAATTAAAATATTATTATTATTATTGATAACTTATTAATTATTATTTATAGTAAGTAATCGAATATCATTGATATTATTTAAAATTAATAAGTTAGATAATATTATTATATTTAATAACTTTTTAATTTTTATTGTTATTAAGTAATTTAATTTTGTTGATATTATTTAAAACTAATAAACTAAATAATATTATTATAATTATTAGTTTATTGCATATTAATATATAGACATATATTATAGATAACAAAAACGATGTAGATTTACCTAAAATTACGTCATTTTGATTAAAGTAAATAGTAATCTTATAAATAAAAACAATAAAGATGTCATTTTTATTGATTAAACTATATTTGTATTATTATATTAAATAACTTATTAATTATTATTGTTATTAAGTAATATAATATTATTGATGTTATTAAAAACTAATGAGCTAAGTAATATTATTATAATTATTCTTTTGTTGAATATTAATATATATAGATATATATTATAGATTTTACCATAATAATATATAGAGTCAATGGTGACTTCGCCGTGGAAAGAACTACTTCTTTCTTGCTTGATAGGGGGGTTTCCATGAGAAAACTACGTCGTTTTGCCTTAAACTACGTCGTTTTAATTAACGTAAGTGGTGATCTTACAAATGAAAAAAAGAGAGAAGTCATTTTTTTAATAACTTATTGATAATTATTGTTAATAAGTAATTTAATTTTATTGATATTTTCTAAAAGTAATGAGGTAAATAGTATTATTAGGATCATTATTTTTATTAATATATATAGACATATAATAACTATATTTAATAAAACTATAGAGTAAATTTGTTATAGTATTTAATAAAACTATAAAATCTTAATATAAATTAGTATTAATACTAAGTAAATATAATTTAATTTATTAATTTATGTAATGAAAAAAACTATTTATAACAAAACTATAAAACTATTTATAACAAAACTATATAATGCTAGTTTAACATAAATAAACTTCAAATTGTTAAGTGTAATAGAACTTATAAATTACTATCAAATATCAATAACATATAATTTTTGTATTAATATTAGAATTCATATTAAATAAATATAATATAAATTATTTAACATTAATAAAATAATTATAATTCATAAATCAACTTATAAAAATAAACTCATTTGATATTAAACAAATATAATTTAAATTATTAAATATAATTAATTACTATGTAGTTTTCAACATAAAACTAAAAAATTTGTTATTGAAAATTTGTTGATGGGCCAACTAAAAAATTACATAATTTGTCAACAAAAACTATTGAGTAATACATATAATTTTAATTAATAATATAAATTTTTCAATTACATAAATTTTTGAATTTCTGTTTTGGACTGTACCATACCGATCCGTTCCGATAGAATCGAATCTCTATACTGAACCATCCCAAAAAATGGGATGGTACCAATGCGGAGATTTTTAAATTAGGTATTGGTACTGAAGATTTTATTTTTAAATTTTCGAAATATAGTACGATTCCGGAGATTTTAAATTCCCAGATTTATCCGAACCGTGCTCACCCCTACTAATCTATCTATGGAGAGAGCAGTCGGTGTGAAGGAAGGAGAGAGGAGTAGAGAGCTTTTTTCTTTAAAGAAAAAGAAAGTTATTTTTTAGTAGACAGAAATATACTTTTGAAAATAAAGATAACGAGGAAATTTAATCTTTTGAAAATATAAACTTAAAACTTGTGAAATTCATTTGCAAATTCCAACTATTTTATTAGAATTTACTCTAGTTATAGTCAATTCCACAAATTTAAAAAGTTGGATTTGGAAATGAATTCTACAAAAATTCATTTAAACCAAATATACATAATGTGGATTTGCAAATGAATTCCATAAAATTTGTGGAATTCATTTATACCTAACAAACCCATAAACCAAATACACTCACATGGATTTGCAAATGAACTCCATAAAATTTTATGGAATTCATTTGAACCAAACACACTCTTTTAGAAGGCTTTTATAGGGGAAAGGTCCAATTTGCACCCTGAGTTTGTGACCTAGGATCACCTCGTGTGTTTTTTTTTTGCCCAATTGGAACTCGACATTTCAAAATGAGTGCAAAAAACACCCTGCCGTTAACACATGACTAACCATCGTTATTTGAAGCCTATGTGGACATTATAACTAATGAAATACTGCCTACATGTTAAACGTGGGTCCCATCTATGTCTCCTTTTTTATATTCTATTCTTCCCAATAAGGCTCTTGTTTCCTGTAAGTTGCATAAATCCTATTTTCCAAATACAAAGGGCATTGAGAATAATTCAAAAATATTAACTTATTTCCATGAATCATTATATATAAACCAATCATCAAAAGACATCAATTTAACAGCTGGTTTGAGAAGAAAAAAGAAGAATAATAGGGATACATGATAACCTAGAGGTAGATAGCATATACACATCAACGACAATCAATTTATAAAAAATGTCAAACATGGAAAATGATTTTAGGTGCTTCATAAGTTTAGATTCTGCAGTTGGTGGCATCTATTGAAAAATTTCATAACTAGAATTTTCAAATTAATTACATTCAAGTTGTTAACCATGATAGTTATCCAAATAACATGGACATTTCCCCTTTTCCTACATAGACATTTTCACAAACATGTAAAATGCAATATCTGATTCAGCAACTTCTAGTTCATTCTTCATTTAAACAAACAAAAACACAAAACCCATCAACATAAGAACCTAAATCTATAAATGAAACAAGAATCCTAGGAATCTAAGCTCTCTCACCTTTGATCCTTCGAGCCATAACAACCGTCATGGTGTTGAGCGCGGAAGCCATTCTGTGAAGGAACTGAGACTGCTTTAAGGACCAATCTGCCATTATCACGATAAGGCCTCATGTGGAGGGAAGCCCCATCAAGTCTGGACAGTGAAGAAAGTGAAGGAGGGAATGCTTTGGGTGATGATTTCTTGCTAGCTGCTACAAGATTATACTTTGCTTTACGCCAATCGCTCTATCTTCTTGTTCTTCCACTTCTTCTTTGAAGGTTAGATCTGAGACTTTCAGTGCATATTTCAAGGCTCTTCTTGCTCAAAGAACTTGCTCCTCTATATTATTGCGTCATATGAGCATCGTAAATATAAAGCAGTCTTTGAAATGAATTAATGGGAATAAGGATGTTTCTAGTGTAAGTCCGAAACAGAAGTAGAGAAGGAGCTTCCACTGCACAGATCACTAAAGCAGAAAGTGAGATTTTTTTTTCTTGTTACAGTGGTTGATTTCAATTAATATCAAGGCAAATATACTCATATAAATTTCATTCATTTCATATCTAGTTTTCAGATTCTCAAGAACTCCAGGCTCATGCAAATACGAAAGCTTGGTCATGTCATCAACTCCACCAGCAAGAGCTTCCACATCTTTCGGATAAACTTTCCACATCAGAGTATTGCTTAGGGATTTTGTTATTTCTCAGGGATTGATAGAAAGAGGGAGAGAAGGATCGAATATGGAGAATTACATGTAGGCAGCAAGCGATGTTAATAGAATTGGAAGAACGAGGGAAGAGAGTTTGATTTCAATTTAGGAATTTTGATTTCAATTTAGGAATTTTTTTTTGGTCATCAGCTCATAACGTCTTCAGCTTCTGATGTGGGATCCACGCGTTACATGTAGGCAGCTTCTAATTGGCTATAATGTCCATGTTGGCAAGAGAAAACGAAGGTTATTCTTCAATTAACGGTGAGGTTATATGTGAGCTGATTTTGAAATGTCGAGTTTCAATTGGGCAAAAAAAAACACACGAGGTGAAATGTGTTCCTAGGTCACAAACCCAGGGGACAAATTGAACCTTTCCCCAGCTTTTATATTAAAGTTATACAATGTATTTGACTTATATGAAAATTGTCACATCATCTATGAATTTCTAAAAAAAATTACAAATTCAAGCTTTTATTGAGAAATTCAATTGAGATAAAATAAAATTTAAAATTTATTTGAAATAAATATTCGACATTCTTAAGAATTTTTTTTAATTTTAAATAAAAATGTAACTACAAATGATTTAATGAAATATATAAAAAAAATAAAAAGAACCTTCTATAAAAAACAATTTAATTGGAACCATAAAAAAAAATTCAATTATGAACTTTTTATAAATTAGCTATTTGAATTTGTTTAACCTCTATTTATTATTTTTAGTTGTCCAAATTCAGTTCTACTTTTAATTTAAATAAAAAATATATTGAAAAGTATGCTACCATTTACAAATATATTATATTCGTAGGCAAAAGTGCCAAATTGGACCCTTTTTCTTTTTTTGAGCCAAATTAGAACTTAAAGATACAAAATATTACACAAATTGGACCCTGTCGTCAATTTGCAGATAACAGACGTTAAATATTGCTTATTTGGATGAAGTAGTCCCCACCAGTTGCTGAGTAGGCACTGACGTGGCAAAAGCCAACCACTGTGGGTTAGAAATCCACTGGTTGTCAGAGAATGTAAGACCTCCACTTGCGGTGCCCAACTTACAATGCAACCTCTTTCTTTGGTTGCCTTCTCAAGCTCCCCAGGAACCTAACTCGCCTCTCTATTTTCATCGAGTAATAAGTTTGGTCTGATAACCCACAAGAATCCCTTCCCACTATCAACTAAGCCGTGTCAAAACTCCATTAATTGAGCACGAGATATTGCTATCAAACTGCCAAAGCCAACATATATTACTAATCTCGGTGGCTGAGAATCAAATTATTGTATACAATTTTTGTCTTCCTTCATACCGTTTGATAAAGCTAAATTTGAGAACTTATCTATGAAGTTATCCACGAGCCCATGAAGAGGGCCAAGAGAGTAGATCTTGGAGAAGAAAAAACCAAGATTGGAGATCACTAGGGCCTCAATTTCGTCAAAGGTGTGAAGTATGAGACCAGAGGCTCGACTCTTGGCTTCCTTTTCATCAATAAAGAACTGCAAAATTCCATCAGCTTCTTTAGGTCTGCATATACCCTGGAGGTCTCGACATTGCATAACTTCTTCCAGTCTAAGAACATATATAATTGCTTTATACATGTCTACATCACCTGCAGTTGATTAAAATTTTCAGATGCAATAATATGTCCAAGAAACTAATTAAGAGAAACTTGGATCTAATGAATTATTGTTTAGTTAACTGTGAAAACATTGTTCATTGTACTGAATTATTGCATCTCAAAAAGAAAATAATTCTATTACCTTGGATTGGTACTTGTCCTTCTTTGATGAGCTTTGAACGATGAAAGTAAGTCCAAATGCAAGAAGCACTGAAAGTTCAAAAACTTTTAGAATTCTTGGCAATAATTAAAAATGTGTTTGATGTTGTTGGTGTTTCTTGTTGGGGCTCTGATTCTGGTGGTGTGGGCATTGGTGTTGGTCATGGCGTTTTCTTCTTCTGTTTTTGCCCACAACGTGTTTGATGAAATGTTTGATCAATCAAGTGTAGGGCCAATATATCTTTTTGGAATTGATGACCGACAGATTTGGGTTTTAGTTGAATTGAAATAGTTGGTTGAACTGACAGTGCACGCTTTTGCCATGTCTGCGACAACATCAGCAACTAGTGGGGCACACTTCGTCCACATAGGCAGTGTCTAACGTCTGTTTTGTGCAAATAGATGGTAGGGTCCAATTTATGTAACGTTTTCCAACTTTCAATTCCAATTTGGCTAAAAAAAAGATTAAGGTCCAATTTGCAATTAGGTTAAAACATTAGGGTTCAATTTGGCACTCTGGCCTATATTCCGACTAACAAATATACTACTCTACAAAACTTTCTAAAATTTTACTAAGAGTATGTTTGGTTTAAATGAATTTTACAAAATTTTATGGAATTCATTTACAAATCTAAATGAGTATGTTTGGTTTAAATGAAAACTTTGTAAAATTCATTTCCAATTATAACTTTTAAATTTTGTGAAACTGCTTAATACTAAATCTATTCTTATTGATGAAATGTGTTTGGTTTAAATGAATTTGAAATTCATTTGTAAATAAATTTTATTTTAAATTCATTTAAAAATAAAATGAAATTTTTAGTGAAATTGAACCAAATAAGGGTAAGTTTCTGAGTTTATTTTTAAAGGAAATTTTTAGAGATTTAAAAGTAAAACTTTCAATAATATACTAAATTTAAAATTTTCTTAATATATCATTTTATTTTTCATTACAATTGGTTTAAAAATTTGAATCTTTTAGAACGCTTCGGTATTGTATAATTTAAAATTGATATTCAAAAATTAAACAATTTTAACACTTAAAAAACTATATTTTAAATAAGTAATATCATAAATAATTTTTTTTAAATTACAGCATAAAATAATTTAAATAAAAATGAACAATCAATTTATATCTAGTATGAAAATTAATTTTTAAAAATATATATTTTAATATAATATTTCTTATAAAATTAATGTTTAATAGGTGTTTCAGTGTACAAATCTCAATATATTTAATTATTTATATTTAGTGTAACAATAATTATGTATGAAGTATTATAATAAAATTAATTTTTTTTTATCATAAGTTTCGTGCATACATATATATTTTGATACTATGTATATTGTTTGAATCAATAACTGTTGGGATCAATTCGTAGGGGTTGTTTCCGCTTAGGTGAGGTCTCAGATTCTAATCTTGGCGTATGCAGCCGCGTTGAATTAGTTGTTGAGAGACCTTTACCGCCCTTGTGATCGTATCCAGGTCGAACCGGATTAATCAGAGTTCAGTGGATTCTGGATACCGGTGGTTTAGACAAAAAAACTATTCTTTTATTTGAAAGTTTACAAAAGATTTTAGGCTATATTTGGAATTGAGGGAAATGAGGAGAGAATGAAAATAAAGGATGAAAATAAGAGAGGAAAATCACTTTTTCATGTTTGGAGAAAGAAGGGAAAATGAAAAGGAAAGAAAATATGTCCTTATATTTTACCCAAAATTGTCTCTCCAAAATGGAGAGAAAGTGGAGGAAAAAAGTAAGAAAAAAAATAAAAAAATAATAACTAAATGCAATTCAAATTTTAGAGTAAAAAGATTAAAATAATAATTTAAAAGCCATTCATTTTCTTTCCTCTCTTTTTATGCTTTCCTTCAATCCAAACACTAGAGATGAAAAAATAAACAAAAGAAAATACCATTATTTTTCTTCACATTTTTTGTCTCCATTTTTCTCTCTCTTTCCTCTCTCTTTCCAAACATAAAATTAGAGTCACATCAAAATATTCATTTAATTCAGTTTTAAATTAAAAATTATTTAATGCAGTAGAATTTTAATACAATTTAATTTAAAATTTTAATATGATTGGTATTTTTTGTGGTGGATTTAAATAAAGAAAAAAAAAATGAGAAAGGGGGTCAGAAACGTAAATGAAAAGGAAGAAGTCTGAAATATGAATAAAGAGGAATAGAGAGATGGTGGGGTCAAGTGGGTTCTGCAGTAAATGATAGGGTAAGAAGAGGTGGGGGACTTCCTTCCCTTCCCCTTTCCCTATCCCTTTCCCCTTCATCCTTTTGGGTACAATTTCCAATGGACTTTCTTTCGAAGTCAGTGTAGAGTTTATTTGGGGTGGCAGATTCAGTCGCTACTTTCACAGAATTTTGGGATTTTCCACTTAAATAAATCTAATATCCAACCCCCTCAACTTTTCAACATTTTCTTTTATCACCACCCAAATATATATTTTATTCAATTCTTTCCTGCCAAACCTTCTGCTGCTGCTCTTGCTGCAGCAATCGCCCATGATATACAAAAATACAGGCACAATACATACCTAACCCTATGTGCTTATAGTGAAAAACTCATTAGCTGTTTATATTTAAAGTTTAATTTTATAGACACTTTAATTTATAAAATTTAACCTTATAGACACCTAAACTTGTAAAATTTGTATTTTTTAAATATCTCCATCTTTTGTTCCACGCTCCTTAACTACAAAAATTTTCTTTGGATCCTCATAACTCTTATAGATTATTATTTTGATCCACTAATTTTTAACATTTTTATTATTTTAAAGGATGATTATTATTAATATTATTAATTTATTTACACCTATATATTTTGATTATATTGCAATTAGAATGACAAATATATTTTAAATTTTTTAATATTTAAATATTTTAATTTTAAAATTAAAAATATTTTATTTATATGCACAGACTTGAAAAATGTATATTTAAAAGTTAAATAAAACTTATATTTTTATAAATGATTTCATTAATTATTTAGTTCATTTTTTAAATTTTATAATTTATTTATAAATATAATGTAGTCTTCAAATAATATTAATTTTATTTTTTATTTGTAGTTATAATTTAAAAATTATTAGATTATAAATATTTTAATATAAGATATACCAATTCTACATGAGTAAATAACAAAATAAATAATCAATAAATAATTATTCGTCAAATGATAGATAAAAATATGAGTTATATGATTTACATGATCTATAACTTTATGAATATTAAAATATTTTAAAATTTTTTGGAGATATTAATTTTTAATTAGAGTAAATTATTTATGAATAAAAATTATAAATTAATAATTATCATTTTTTAGGTTATTAACTTAATTAAGAGAAATTAAAAATTTAAAAGTAATTTTATTTAATAGTAATTAATTGAATTTGAGTTATAAATTGTCAATATAACTTTATAATATTTACTTATTTTAATTAAAATTTAAAATATTCTATTTTTACTTGTAGTTTTGAATAATGTCGATTTAATATTAAAATAAAATTTATTATTTTTATAATATAAAGTTTTTATGATTTTATAAATATTAAAATATTTTTAAATTTTTGTTTAAGTTATTTTGTTTTTATTTTAAAATAACTTATTTATTTTGTAAAAAGGTATAAATAATATTTTTGTTATATTAGTAGATTATGAAGTTAATTGAACTAGAAAGTATATGTTTAAATAATTTTTTTTTGTACAATAATCAATTTGACCCTATTTGAACTTTAAATATAAATTGAAGGACTAAAAAAATTTTTTTCAATAAAAAGTAAATTGAGACAAAATCTCAACAGAAGCGCATGTCATCATTGCCAATACGATGTCTATAAGGTCAAATTTTACAAGTTGAGTGTCTATAAGATTAAATCATAAGTACAGGGACTACGTTAGTATTTGACCCATGAATATATATTTATGCTTGATGGGTACATTAACATTAACATTTGCATCATTGTCAATCTCAGCCATCCCACATGGAGGTGGACACTTTTTATTATGAAATGGACCAAACTGTACCATTATGTAATAAATTTTTGGCTCCTTTTCATTTAATTTTTATTCCTATCCGCAGGGGAACTTTATTGGGACGATACTGAAACATATTTTTTGGATGAGATATTTTTTTTTCTTTCTTTCTTTTTTTTTTATGGAGTGCAATTTTTTTTAAATATATGATATAATGCAAAATATGCATTACTAGTCAATAAAATAGGCAGATATGCGAAATACATGTTATGTAAATTTATTGGTATAAAATATCGCAATATTTATAATTTATTGTAAATTTATTTCATCCTTTAATTTGACAAAAATGTCATAATTTGGCCAATTAATTATAATTTTATCATGTGTAATTTGGACAAAATTAATAAAAAGATACACATGTGACATCTCAAGTAGTTGTTGTTTAAGGGTTTGTTTGGTTTAACTGTTTATAACAGCTAATAGCTAATAGCAGTTGCAAATAGCTGATAGCGGTTGCAAATGGCTGTTAGATAATAAATATGAACTGTTTGGTAAAATTTTGTTAGACCATTACGGGTATCATTTATTTATAAATATAATATTATATGCTTCTTATATTATTTTTAGTTATGTAAATTATTTAAAAAATATATATAGTAATAAATAATAATTTATTGTCTTTAATTTATATATTATTTTGAATAAATTTTAAAATATAAATATTATTGTATAATTTTTAAAAATAATTATAGGTATAAATATTATAATTATTTAATTATTAATTATAATTTATAATAATATTTATTTAATTATGAACTATAAAAAGTTAATTACATACAATTAATTTAAATAAAATTATTAGTTATTTTTTATAAGGGTAAAATAGTCTAAATAAAAAATAAATACAAATCAACTATCAACTGATGTGAAAAAACTCTAAAATAGAGCTTATCAAATCAACAATTGTTTTGAATAAAATAAACTGTTAGCTACTGATTTTGAAATTTTACCAAATACTTAAATTATAATTGATTGAGGAAAAACCTCAATCAGCTAAACTAAAGGCTCCGTAAAAAAGTCATGTGGGTATTTTTTTTAATTTTGAATAAATTAAAATAAAATTGCAAATATTTTTTCAAATATTAGAATAAATTTATAATAAATCATAGATGTTATGATTTTTTAAAATTTGTATATGCGTAATTTTACAGCATTTTATATAAATTTCAAGAGTTTGTCACTAAAATTATAAATTAAAATGAGTAAAATGTTAGAGTGAAAATATGTATTAATATCTAATTAATAAATCAAAAACAGTTTAAATATGTAAATGATTTCTAAAAATGAAGAAAAAAAATATTTTCTATTTATATTTGAGATTTAAAACTGAAATTAGGTGGAAGCCCAGATCGAACACATTGAAGGTCCTATGTTTAGGATTTGATTGAACCAATTTTGATACATTAATAGTAATTGGATTTGACCAGATTATACCCTTGAAAGGAACTAAAATTGACCTCAAAAACTGTAAAAAAATATACAAAGAACAAAAAATCCAACCAATTGGTGATGGTTGGGGTTTTCTTCTTTTTGAGTTTAGCGAATGAAAAAGTGAAAAGAAGTGGTTGAGAAATGTCAGGTTGAATGTTCGCAAAGTGTCATGCAAAAGTAAAAATCACAAGTTGAAAACATTGATTGGTTATTATAAAGGGTAATAAGAGTTGGTATGTGTTGTCATCTCAAAGAACATAAAAAGGGAATATGTTGATGTGGGGGTAACCAGCTGCAATGCAAGGTTGCTGTGGTTAGTGTTATTGGCAATTGAGGGCAGAAGTAGTTGTGGCTATGCACTTAGAGCTATAATGACAATGGCAGGGCGTATTCAATGGCTAATGGCTCTTGCCGTTTGATGATACGGTGAACACATGCATAGAGCTTGCAACACTTGCCACCTTGCCTATATCGGACCTTTTGTTTGTTGGTGGTGGAGACTATGCACCATCTTAATAAATTCTTAACCACACCAAAGCAATGATGTCCAACACTGCCTCCCTGCCTTACCATCATGATGTAGATATGCCCTTTCTAGCTAATTTTTTTTTTTTACAAGGATAATACCAATCTATGATATAAATTTTTGTGGGGGAGGTTTCATTAATGTACACCTGATGTTTGAGCTCCAACTACGACTTACTTCGAAGTTTTTACGTGGCCAAAGACATTAATCTCCAATTTAAACTGAGAATTTAAGGGACAAATTGATTAAAAAAAATCAAATTCAAGGGTTGGTGATGTATTTAGACCAATTTAAAAACTTAAATGTATTGCATTAAATTTGAGAAAAAACTTAATGATTTTTTTTAACATGTAAAATTGAAAAATATTTATATATTTTACAAATGTATAAAAGTATTAAATAATTAAAATAAGTCTCAATTATTTAATGTATACATATAAAATATTAAACTTATATATCAAATTATAATGTATAAATGAGAAGTAGGACCGAAAATTGAATAGTCAAACAATAAAAATTTTCTTCAAAACATCATAAGTCATTGATTCGGTTTTAAACCACCACAATGAGAAAACTCTCCCTTGTATTTTTTTTTTTTTTAAAAAAAAGAGAAGTAGAAGTAATAAGTTTTATTGTAAAAAATTACTAATTTGCCTCCACTAAAATTATTAATTTTCAACCCTATTTACGTATTGGAAGTGGAAAGAGTCATGATCTACTTAAAACAGGTAAGACCAAAAAGAAAAAAAAAATTGATAAAAATGGTTTAATTATGGGGACCTGATAATGGTGATAATAAGAAAGCTTAAAACCTGTTTTGGTCAATGCAATTATCATGGGGAAACTTCTCAAATCAATGATAAAAGTTTTTTAGGCCGACACGGCGACACCAAACAATTTGGAAAGAGTTTTTTTTTTAAAAAAAATATTCCTTTTTCATAAAAAATTGATTTAGATATGGATTGGCCCACATCTCTAATACTGTGTTATGATCATCAGTTATAATTGCTATAATTAATGGAGAGGACAATTATAATCAATTTTGATGAATTATAGAGTTTGATTACTATGAACATACTGACATGATGTTAAAAAAAGTTAATAATGCTTGTTCCTAAATCAGAAAATTATACAAAATTACATGAAACGGTAAAAAAAAAAAAGAAAAAAGTAGCACGATGAAGTATGAAATGCATTTGTTAATATCTCACTTAATTATAGTGTTAAATTTAAGGAAAAACAATGTTCAGATATTAAATTAATTATTAAAAAATTTTTATCGCTATTGTAGTTCTACTTAAATCGAATAGAATTTAATCAGAGTCTAGTAAATTTTGAATACTCACAATTCATTATTCAAATTTTATATTTAATTTTTTCATAAAAATTATTGATCATTGATTACTTATATATTTAATCCTCTTTATAATAGTTATCGATTATTGAATACTTGGGGTGAATATGAAATTTGAGAAAACACTAATGTTAACATGCTAACACTCTTAACTATTTCGTTAAGATTTTTTTTTTTTAAAAGATCATTGAGGATCAATAGTTCATCATCTAGGTAAATCAAACTATTCCTAGCCATCTAGTTGAAATTTTTTTACCCAAATTTTGAGTTAATTTCATGAATTGCAGGCATAGCAACACATCCATTTCCCACATACACTTCAAAATTCACTTCTCAAGCTCCATGTGTTTTGCCTCTTTCTAGACACACCAAGGTTTAGACTTTTAATTAATCAAAGATAATACTTCCATCAATTTGTAAGTTATAATTGCTCTTTAATGGAGTAAGGTATAATTTAATTAGGAGTCAATATCCTGATTTCTAAATTTCAAGATGCATGCATAGTTCATAGCTTACAAGTCAAGAGTATACTAAAATATGTGTTGAAAATCGTGGGAAAAAAAAAAGGTAAATAAGAAAAAGAAAAAAATTAGGAATGAAAGTTAATTTTATTTTTTTCTACTTATTTGAATAAAATATCTTAAAAAATAAATTATTATATAATAAATAAAATTGTTTTTTAGCTATTAACCTTTTGTCTTAAAAATATATAAGAATAAATATATAATTGTATTCATTTTTTTAACATTTTTTTCCAACTAAAAAAGTAAGTTGTGAGAAATAAAAATATTTTTTCATGTTTTTATTCTTTTTTCCTATTCTGAAATATAATAATTTTTTTTCTTTAATTTTTTTTTTCCAAAATATAGTAAATTGGATTGAATCACACAAATTTTTCATCATATTATTCCAATAATATATTATAATTTTACCAAACAATTGTTGAAGTTTTTTCTTTATTATTATTATTATTATTATTTACGGAGGTTCAATGCATTAGAATTTATGGCCTTTTAAATGATAATTTCTTTTAAAATTGCACATTAATAAATAAATAATTTTTCAGTACTGATAGATAAAATATTCAAATTTAATTTTTTTACTTTTATGATAATAATTGAAGTTGTAAAAAATAAATAATATCTCGCAATTTTGGGTGCAAAAAGCTATATCACCATTGTGATAGGCTGATCCAAAAATACATATAAATGTACCAAAATAATTTTAAAAAATATTTTAAAAAAAGAATTCATGTTTTATGCAAATACCACCTTTATTCTAAATGTTTTTTTTTTTATTATATTGAGACCGTATAGGTAGAAACTTGTAAGGCACACAACGGAATAGCTTTCTTTCATTTATAAATCACTTATTATAAAAGTGATAAATTTCTTCCTGAATGAAAAGATTGAATTTTTTTTTACTTATCTTACCAAACATAGTATGAGAATTCCAATTAAAATAGGCCTAATTTAAACGTTTAAGAACATATCAATGCTCATTGATGAATCTATTAGGAATCTTTATGTATATTAGCAATGCTAGTTTAGAAAGAAATTTTATTTTAGGAAGAAATTTATTATTGTAATCCTAGCAAACCTGCATAGATATTCCTCTTATTGAGAATAAAATGATAATTTTTCCAAATTTTTACATGGTATCAGAGCAAAAGGAAAAAAAACTAACCTTAGCCATTACAAACGATAAACGAGTCATCAAAGAAAGATGGTGACATTGTCAACACCCAAAATCTACATCCCATACTTAATATTACCAGTCCTTATTATCTCTCAACTGCTGATTATTCTACCACCATTCTCATCACTATTGTTTTAACAGGAACAAACTACTCCATATGGAGAAGGACCATGATTAATGCATTCAAGGGTAGAAACAAATTAGTGTTTGTAGATGGATCTCTTTCAAAAACAAGTCCCAGAAGTACGGAAGAGTTTTCTTGGATAAAGTACAATTCTATTGTCACCACATGGCTTAATAATTCTATTGCTCCAGAATTACATGCTAGTATTGCCTTTTATGAGATAGCACATGAAATATGGATGAATCTTCAAGAGAGATTTGCAAATTCAAATCATAGTCGACTGTTTAAACTCAAGGATATGATTTACCAAACAAAACAAGAAAGCATGATTATGTGTGAGTATTGTCTCCAAAGTTTTGAATTTCACTTGTAGTGGATTAAAAGAATTACAAGTTGAGCGAGAACAAGAAAAACTTAATCAGTTCCTTTTTGGCATCAATATGGATAAATTCAAAACTGTTCGTTCACAAATTCTAGGTATGGATCCTCTACCATTCATTAATCGTGCTTATTCCATGTTGATGACAAAAGAGAAATAATTATCTATTAGAATCAATAGGGTCACTATGGAGGAAACTACTTTTGCGGTGAAGCCAAATACAAATTCATCACAATCACACCACTCAACAAACACAAACACACCCCATGGATATCGAAGAAGGTGAGAAACTAACTTGTGAACATTATAGAAAAATAGGTCATGTAAAAGAGACCTATTTTTGTTTAGTTGGGTACCCAACAAATTAGGGAACAAGGGGCGGTAGAGGTGGTGTACGAGGTGGACGAGGCGATCGTCGACAATAAGGTACAACACATGATACAATGATAGGGGGAGTTAATTCATCAGTTTAACAAGTTGCAGGCAGCACTAAAACAAAGGAAATAATTTTGGATTGTCACAAGACCAAATTGCACAACTATTGTTTATTCTTAAATTCAAGAAGAATTTGGATGCAACTGCATATTTTGTTGGTAATGTATCTACTTCTCACAAACTTTCAAATTGGATTTTAGATTTCGAAGCATTAGACCATTTGATTTCCACTAACGCTTGCTTGATGAATTCGCAATAAATAAGTCTAAAGGTTCCAATTAACCTTTGAAATGGCCGAAAAATACTTGTTGACTCCCGTGGAATCGTTCATCTTAATCAAAACGCACACCTTGATAATGTGTTACATGTGCCATCTTTTACATGTAACATGGTCTCTATTAGCAACATTACAAAAATTTTGAATTGTGTTACCTTATTCTTTCCTATAGGACCTTGCTACGAAGAGGCTGATTAGAGTGGGTGAAGAGTGTTGACCATTTGCATGATCAAACTCCTAATTTTGATCTTCGACAATCAATTTAAGTTACTAATATTTTTATTTAAGTGTGTATAAGTTAGGACTCTATTGGAAGCTAAAATGAAGTATGAATATACTGGGCTAGTTCGACCTCTGAGATTCAAGAAGGCTTTTGACATCCTTAGAGCCCAGTAATGAGAAAGTTATC
>CATIWK010149279.1:0-11014 GCA_949634005.1 Mallotus japonicus | reverse complement strand
GCGGTTAGATTCTTAGCTAACAAATAAGTTTGTTGGGGCGGTTAGCTACTGCCTACATATAGATAAGTGATCACCGAGAAGCAGCAAGCAAGCTAGCTATGGCCTCTTCAATCATTAGCGGTTTATTTGGTCCGGGTCAACTTAGCAACTGTTGCTGCTGTACACGCATCTTCAAAATCATCCGTTTCGCTGCAAACCTTCTCGCTTCTTCTTCTTCGTCTTCTACTACTGCTACTGTTGCTGCTGCTGCTATCGTAGAAACGAAGCCAGAGGTTTGATTTTTTTTTTCTCTTTCCTTTTTTAAGGATTTCTAGTTTCTTGCTATAGAGCTTCAACAAAATCAATTCACATTTATAAATTATTCTATATATATATATATATGTAGGATGATGGAGTTGTGGTTGAAAAAGAGAATGTTCGTAACAACAGCAGCAGCAGCAGCAATAACAACAGCATGATAATAGCTTGTCCTATGTGTTACAGGCCATTATCGTTGATAGGTGATAGCGTCCTCTCCGTGTAAGCTAAGTTTTTAGTTCTATAGCAGAATTGAATTGAATTCTTGAAATTTTTAAATATGTTTTAATTTTAATTATTATTATTATTATTTTTTTTATTATTATTTTTTTTTTGGTTGGAGTTGTTGCAGTGAATCTGCTGGGACTATTTTGCAATGCTGCAGTTGTAAGAAGAGTTACTCTGGAAAAGAAACGCATCTTGAATTGACTGTGAGTGGTGGAGATGGTGAATATGATAATACTATGCCCCTGGCTACTGAATTTTTCAGGTATGAATTTTCTTTCTCGTGGCTTAAGAGTTTGAAATTTTGCTATATGTGCACAATCAACTCGGATTTTGAGGGCTTTGGCACCTTTTGAATCTTGGATGATGTATCGTTAGCCACTTGAACAACACAGGATTCTACAGGATATTTATATTGCAATCCACTTTATTTGGTTAAATGGGAAAAATAAATGTAGTTGGCTTAATGGTCATTTGATCTTGTTTTGAAAGCTTTGCTCTTTTTTTTTTTTTTTAATTTAAAAAAAATTCTTCTGGTTTCTATTGCCTGCATACAGTGACTACAAATGTCTTTGATGTTATCACACACCACTACACATCAAAGTTCTGTTTTGTGTCTTCCTTATCAAGTAACTTAATTGTTGGTTGAATCAGGCTTCCACTCATATCATTTCTTTACGAGAGGGGTTGGCGTCAAAATTTCATATGGAGTGGTTTCCCTGGCCCGGAGAAAGAGGTGATACGGATAGGATATTTATTTATATACCAATTTTTTTATTTGTCATGTTCTTGTGACATAGTTAGCATACATATCAACCACATGGTGCTTTCTGGTACCTCAAATCTCATTTTACCAAATGGTAAGATGTGATTTTTTTTCTTTTGTGATGAACTGTTGGCATTAGTCCTACATTTTGGTAGTTCCTTTTGTTCATACGAAAGCAAAAATGGTCTAGTTCATTTTTTGTGTACAGGATAGCAAACAGACTTTTCATGATGCTGCCTAATAAACAATTAGCCTATTTGAAATAACATATGTGAAATCTATTTTTTTAATTTGTTTATGATGTTATATTTACTAGATTTTTCTTATCTGTGTGCACTTTCCATCATCTATCGTTCCTTTTGTATTGTAAAGCTGCTAAAGACATAGTGATTTACTGCAGTTTGAATTGATGAAGGATTACCTGATGCCAGTTTTGGGTGGAAATATTATTGATGCTAGTTGTGGTAGTGGATTATTTTCAAGACTTTTTGCCAAGAGTGGTTTGTTTTCTCTTGTTGTTGCACTGGACTACTCAGAGAACATGCTAAAACAGTGCTATGAATTCATCAAGCAGGAGGAAAACTTTCCTGAAGAGTATGAATTAGATCTTTCAATTCAACCTCATTTCATCTGCTGGCATATTTGAACTTATCTCAATAAGTGGATGGAATGTGCAGGAATATCTCTTGACCTTCTCTACTTTAATAATTTAGAACTTTGTTTCTGACTGAATTAAATTTCTTCAGGAAATTAATATTGGTCAGAGCAGATATCTCAAGGCTTCCGTTTCTTTCTGGTTCTGTTGATGCTGTCCACGCTGGTGCTGCCTTACATTGTTGGCCTTCACCATCAGCAGCTGTAAGCTCTTCTCTTAACTTTTGTGTTTTGAGCTAATGTGTTCTAGTTGCTTGAGATGCCTTCATTTCTGGCATGTGCCATGAGAAAATTGTAGACATTTCCTTGAAGAGTATGTCAGGCTTATTCCTTAAGGAGGGAGAGAGAGAGAGAGTTAGAGTTAAAGAAAGGCAAGCCTTTTTTTTATTGAAGGTCATCAAGCTCGTGGGATGCCCATTCCGTAACTTGTCTTACATTGGCCTTATTTCAGGGCAACATATTCAACTTTATTGTGCTTCATATTCTTGATGGTCAAATCGCTGAAATTTTTTCTCATTATTATTACTCACCTGAAGTACGTGATGTGTTGTCGTTGATAAGTTATGGAATATCAAAACATAAAGCAGGGATTAAAAAACCATGACTTGCAAAACTGGTAGAATTATCTTGATAATAATTAAATTTCTAGTTTTTAGATGGTAACAGCACCATTTTATGTTGTAGACTACCTGCTTTGCCAGCATATGATCTCTTGATTTGTACGCTGTGTGTTTTTCAGGTCGCTGAAATAAGTCGGGTTCTAAGACCTGGGGGTGTTTTCGTTGCTTCCACTTTCATATTCGATGGGCCCTTCAGTTTTGTTCCATTTCTAGGTCTTATGCGCCAGGTACTTAGCATTTCTGTTTGGAACTTGAATGCCTGTATGTCAAAACTTCCATTTTGCACCTAGTCTGAGCTTGGACCCAAGTTCATGTCCTCATCACTTGATTGGCTGCTCCTGAGGACTTCAAATTCAATCTTTACCATTTGGAAGACTGCATTTCAAATTTTTTTTTTTTTTTTTTTTTTAAGGTTTCAAGTTTACTCTTACAATTTTGCTTGTAACAATTTCACTGATCATCGCACATTTACCCAATACATGATCAATGTTGATCAGTTGTTTATTGGTGTAGATTACTGCGGAACTATCAGGCAGTCAAATATTCCTGCAGGAACGTGAATTAGAAGATACCTGCACCGCCTGTGGGCTGGTTGAATTTACAGCTATAAGAGCGAGGCGATTTGTGATGTTTTCTGCTAAAAAACCCAGCTAAGAATTTGGTTCCTTGATACTCTTTCTCATCCCATCCTCTCAAAATGCATTGGTGTTCAAAGCCACATTTCATTTCATCCATATCTTGGTCTTTTGTATCTCTGAATGGTAGGTTAAATTTAATTTGTGAAGAAGAGGTGCATTCTGTAATCATTTGATAAGATTGCATCATATGTCATTATTGGTTCTTGTCATCAACAGCAATGCAACTGGAGTTTGACATTGAATTTGTTTCATATTTGAGGATATCATATGCCCATTCTGACCCCGAGACAACAGTGTTAATAATGAAGTGTGTGTGCTCTTTACTGATATCATCCTGGAAAAGATCTGTTGACAAATTCAATCACGATATTGTTAAGGAGATAAATCAAAAAAAAAAATATATATGAAAAGCCCTATACAATAAGCCTAAACCTTCAATTGATTCTAATGTTCGTAAACCTTCCACGAATAATTTCTGGCCAGAGAAAACCAGAACAAAACCTCTATAAAGGCTAAACTGTTGTGCTTCATTTATAATAACCAACCAAGAAATCTGTAGTCGTAGATGCTTCAAACGGAGCAGTCATTGTCAATAAAAGCTGGCTGAAGCTTCTTTATACATTGCAAAGTGTAAAGAATTCTATTGCCAAACTGGTTTCTTTTCATTTTCTTCATCATCAAAATTTAAAACCCAAGTTCTGCTGCAGTGCTATTCACCTAAGTTGGAGAATGTTAGCTGGCGATAAAGCATCATCTTCTCTTCATCGTCATCCAGATCAGGACAATCCTCCCCTTCGTAAACCATTTCAATAACGCTTCTGTCCCTAACAGATGCTTTTTCACCTTCAAACAACTGAACTCGACAGTTTTCTCTGCTTGTAGGTGAATCATCTATCATTAAATGTTCCATCTCTAATTCTATCAGTGCTTCCATCTGAGCTCGCTCTCTGTCCCTTGGGTAGGTGCGATAGAGAAACGAGTAGATGAAACAACACAAAGCCATTGGAACTCCTATTGCTGTATACAGAGCTTTGGCCAATGATGCAGCATTTCTTCTGTCTGTAGCAATCTCTTGAGATATACTGGATCCCTTGGGAAGGGGTTTATAACCATAAACATGTTGAGCAAGTAGTCCAACTACTGGAGGAGCAAATGATGATAGTATGGACTCGAAAGATCTATCCAGAGCATAGACGCTTGTCCGGGATTTTTCAGGAACGATTTCTGCAAAAATTGGACTGCATACACCAGAATAATTTCAATAAGAGTTCACAATTCTGATATCCTTTGCTATACTCATTCAAGTTAATGTTACATCTTCTATGCTCCATTTTACACAATGAACTTGTATTGATTATGTGCTTTATATCTATGGGGTGCCAAGATGTCTATAATCTTGTTGATGGATTATTTATATAATGACATGTTGAACATCTAGATGAAAATTACAAAATGGAAAGAAATAATTACTCAGAAAGTAAGAGAAAACAAGCTGAGAGATTTACTTGTTTGTTGCAGGGCCGTTCCAAGAAATGCAGAGGCCCATGATGACCAAAACTAATCCGTGCATAAATGCAGTTGATGGGTCATCAGGTAAACCAAGCAGAAGCAATGCTGCTAGAGGGATAGCTGATGCAGAGCTTATCTGTGCCAGTATTATTCTTCCAGAATTTGGGAGACGTACTGAAAGTATGTCCCCCATTTTGCCTCCAAACAGGCCCCCAAAGGAACCAGCAATTACAAATGATGCTAAGAGGAGTGCAGTTTTCTCATGGGAGAAGCCAATAAGCTCTAACCACATTGCTGAAAATGTCAAAGCTGACCAAGGGAATGAGCCTGTTATGCCCTGTGCCACGATTATCTGGAAGGATGGAATTTTTATGACCGATTTGGCTTCTCGAAACAGATCCTTCACTTCCGACAAAAATGATTTACTTACATCTTGATTCCTAGGTTTCATACTAGCATCTGAAAAGTGTGGATCATTGGCAAACAGGTAGACTAGCACTCCTACTACAACACTAATAATCCCAACAAGATGGAAAGAGAGCCTCCATCCAGGAATTCCCATGAACGTTATTGGAGCTATCAGTACTGAACATAGTCCCCCAACAACTGAACCAATATTGGCTGTTAATTGAAGCCAACCAAAAGCTACACCACGGTTGCTATTATCTGTTGAATCAGCAACAAGAGACTGGATTGCAGGTGCAACTATAGCAAGTCCAATACCATTCAAAGCTCTAGATACAGCCACCTGTTGGACAAAAGCTGAATGGGTTGAAAAAATCAATATAATCAGAGTGTAGGCAAGGGACTATGGCACTTAGGCTGTACTTTATAGCAAGTTCAATCATTTCTCAGGAAAAAACAGTTTTGATCAAACAATTCTATGGATCACTAGTGCACTATATTGAGCTGAGCCTACAAACAGTTCACCATTCTAATGGATGAATCCACTCCTCAAAAAATGACTTCAACTGGCATCTACATTGAAACGTATCATTTCAGTGTGTTCAAAGCCTAGGGTTTTGGTTACATTATGCAGGTCTCTAGTCCTGGCTTCTCTAACTCCAGTATTTTAGTCCTGGCTTATCTGACTCCAGTATTTAGGCCATAAAGGAGGTTTTGGCTTATATTGTGCAGGTCTTTTCCACGAGAAATCCCCACTTCTCGAAAAAGCTATCTTTTGAGCCCAACGTACAGCTTGAATGCTGCCAAGTTCTTGAAACTACGGATGTTAACTACCATAAAGAATAAACAAAACTTCCAGGGAATATTACAGTATGTTCCTCATGTATTCTTCTGCTATTCTATGTGCATCCTATTATGACAGTTGAGCTAACCAGTTTTTAAATAATATTTATCTTCAGCATGAATTGTAAAATTAAAGTCATCATTACAATGCAATCAACAGATCTTAAAATCATCATCCAATTCAATGTTCAAAACTAAGATTAATACTAAGTGGATATGCTTCCCTCATTTAAGCTAACCAATCAATTAATTAAACAACACTAAGATCTAGATTACATGGCCCAAACTTGAAATTTCCTTACATTTCCACCATTTTCTCAGCAATAAAACACAAGAACAAACAAAAAACAGAAAACAAGCAAAAGGGTATGTAGATATATATTTACCTGAAAGAAAGTAGAGGAGAAGGCAACAAGAAAAGTAGCAGCAGCCCAAAGAAGAGCACCGAGAGCAATAACATGGGCTCTGTTATGTCTGATGGCCAAATATGCAGCTATAGGATAGCAAGAAGACTGAACAATAGACCTAAACAAAGTCAAGGAGCCAAGTCCAGTCGGGTCTGTATGCAGGGCAGCACCCACTTCTTTATATACTCCAGGAAGTAAAGATTCATCTGCTCTCTCCATGATCCCAGCAAGATTCACCAGCAACAAAGTTAGCGTCTCTTGCTTCATTTCTTGAAGTTCTTTTCTTGGTCTGTACTTTTCTTGTGCTCCTGATGTCGATGATGAAGAGTAGGATTCGAGTTGACAAGTGGGCTTGACTTAACGGACGAAATCAGGATTTAGAAGAAGAGGGAAAAAAAAAAAAAAAGGAAAAGAAAAGAAAGAAATGTCCGCGGGTACGCGTTCAATGGAGGTGCAACGCTGGATCAGCTATTTTGTATAGCTTATTGTCAATACTCAATAGTGATATATGCATGTAGATTCAATATCGGTGCAAAATTTTTATATTAATATATTTTATAGTGGAAAAATTGTATATTTATTGTAATTTTTTTATACAATAACAAGAATTTTCCATTATATTAAACAAATGAATTAATAAAATTTGTGGTTAGAATGAGCCATCATCTCATATTATTCTAAAAAAAAAATTGAATTTTAGTTAGCGGGTAGACATGGGTCACTTTTCTTCAAAAATATTTTAATTAGTAAATAAAAAAATAAGAAATGTATAATGGCATACACTATGCTCATTCATTGTATATTTGTCAAGTATGAAAAAGATGATGTGTATGCCAATTCATGAATTATCTTTATGAAAAACATTTAATTTAATATGATCCCATGTCCATGATGAGTCTTTTCCAAAGAGAAGAAAATTCATCAATGACTGTTAGCTGTGTAGAAAAGTAGAGAGCTACGTAATTTGAAAATTTTCCAATTCAAATACCAATTACAATAACCATCATTTATATTTTGGAGGTGTGTGCATCCAGAAGAGAAATTCTTCCTAGCTAGAATGGGTAAAGGTGATTGGGTCTGTATGTGGCATCAGATTTGGATCTTATTGAAAGATTTGTCTTTTTTGACAAGTTTTAAGCTAGCCCAGAAAGATGCTTCACTATTTTTCTTCTATAGGCCCAGGTAATGGATCACTGGACTAGAAATCAAGAACTGATAGTATGTAGGCCTAGTTCTGCAAACCCATTTGATCGATGCAGTAGCTGAGCTTTCTTGGTTTATGCATAAAATAAAACTGCTCTCGTCAACTTGAAAATTGTGCATTCTCAAAAAAAAAAAAAAATGAAAATTGTGTTTCTGTAGCCGTTTAAGTTTCTTTTCTGTATCTACTACAATGGGAATCAGGGAAATTAGAACTTGAACCCGAATCCTGTCTCGTCTCTAGTCCGCGTACGTACCATGTCCATGTGCTGAGCTGATCTTGAAAACTAGGTTGCTACTCTTATGGCAGAAAGGGACCTGAAAATGAAAAGAGGTTAAAAATATGATAGCAATATTGTACATTCTTTACCTTCTCTTGTCTAGTTGAGTTAGCAAAAAGAATGGCTCATGACCTTTAAGGTTATCAATTCAAGTCCTAGGAGCAAAAAAAGGTTGAAGTCAACCCGCCTAAGGCTGACTTGTTCCAGCCACATGGTTGGCGCCCATTGACATTCTTTTTTGACATGACTTATAAATGTTGGTCTTGTTAGTATTAACACATTAATTCTGCACCTCTCAACATAACACATTAATTCCAAATGGTAGTAGTATGGGACATTAATTTTACAAACACACATATATAATAAAACTTTTGGTGATTGCGATAAATTTATTAATGTTAATAAATTATATTACGTATTAATTATTAATTTTTAAAGTAAAAAATATGCATAATATGTGTTACTTAATTATTTGTAGTAATCTCTCTATATATATTAAAACTACTGCTTTACTACTATTAAAAATTTATTCAACTTTAATTAATCTAATATAATTTAGGTAAAACTATAACAAGGTAAATGTCTTCAAATAATTAATTTAACGCAACTGCACATATCATAATTACATAATTATATGCATCATAGTTCAAATTTGAAATATAATTTGAACGAAAACAACCTTTTACCTAAGGTTAGCCATGGTTTATGAACCAACTGATTTTAAGTTCAGAATATTGAGTTCATATAACTATAAAAGATAAAATCGAACTAAAACTGGTCACTTGATCTTTAGTTTTAGGCCAATTCCAAACCGATAAGTTATAATTCACAGTTTTAGTTGATTCAGATTTGATTTAACCAGTTCAGTAATAATTTTCATTTTTAAAAAAATTTTCATTTAAAGACTGAAATCGCGGATTTCACTGTTATTTAGGAAGGAACCGATTTTAAACTTAACCCTCCAATTTTAAACTGGCTTGAAACTAATTCTAAATTTGACAAATTTCTATCGATTCTCGATCTAAACCGGTCGGTGGCCAAACTTACCAGTTGTTTTTTACCATTTTTGTGGTATTTTACTGTGCAGATGGGTACTTCCAAGTGTAAAGAAAAATTCAGCTGTTCATGGCTTGTGACTTGGCAACGTACCACGTGGCTTTCAACATACCCTACACGTGTCTTGTTCGTTCTTCATTGCCTCCTTTTTCCTGGTCTCTAATCTGCTTCCGACGCATGCCCTTTCCCTTTGGAAAGCATGACGTCTTAGTTGCATCACTATACCGTGATGAGCTGCGCTGTCATCTTATCATTTATACCCACTCTTAGCATTTTTCTAATTAATTTTTAATTGTTGACTATCATGCCTAATTAATCCAATTAATTAATTCATTCATTTTAAAAATATTACCCTTTCCCAACTTATTTTAATTCACAATATTTTGATTAATATGTAATAATTACCTTATCATCAAATTGATCAGAAAAAGAAAACAAAATCTTAGTACTTAATTCAAGTAGGAGAGGTTGCATTAAATTAATTAAGCAACTAATTATTATTAGCACCTTGCAAAAAGACAAATTCACATTAAAAAATCTTAGTTAAACAGGTAGGAGAGATTGCATTAAAATAATCTAATGATCAAATACTCCATTTGTATCTAATAAAATGTTTCAAAATCTTGCTTCATCCCCCATTTCATTAATCAACTCGTCACCTAAGAAAAGGTTATTATTATTATTTTTTTGAAAAGAAGAAAAGGTTATTATTAGTATTAATTAGTTGTGAATTCGCAATTTGTGCAGATTGCAAATAATATAAATTTTTTAAAATAAATACTTAAATAATTTTAATAAATTAAACTATAATTTAGTCAATTATTAAAATAAAAATTTAAAAAGTTATTACAATAATTTTATTTTATTATTTTTTTGTTAAGCGTATATATTTATATATATTTTTAATATGTATAGTAATAATAATAATTGAATAAATAAAATAAAAAAATAAAAAATAGTTAAAAAATGATGTTTTAGAAAAAATAAAAGATATAATTTTTAATGAAAAAAAAATAATATTTTATATGTAATAAAATTAGAATATTTTACATAAAATAAAGATACAATACTAATTTCCCTTCCCCGACTCTCATGTACAATATTCAAAAAGAAAATGGTTATAATCTTGTATTAGATACATATCGTTGTCATATAAACTATACTATACATGACAATGTACTCCTATGCATCTATATATATATATTTCAATGGAACTGCACTGCTAAGAAATTTACATGGAAATCTTGACTCTCATTTTACAATCTATAAGTGTCCACTTAAGAGATCCAATTAGTTTTTTTTTTTTAATTATCATGTACCTGCTGCTATATTATGTCATTGTTAATTATATAAAAACATGATTTTATTCCATGTGACACTATATATATATACACACACACACGAGAATATGCAAAATTACTAATTAATCTCCCTTTATTGTTATATAAAATTTGGATAATTTAGTCCTTTGCTGACAAAAATTAATTGAATTAATTAAAATATAATTTTAATTTAATTTAAAATATGTTTTCCATTCAAATTAGGTTAATTTTAATTTCATCTTTAATAAAAGTTAAATTAATTAAAATCTAACTAGTTGTGAATCCACGCAATGCGCGGACTGTAAAATAAAATAATTAAATAAATAATTAGAATAGAATAATAACTAAATAAATTAAAAATAAATTATATCATATTAATTTTATTTTCTTTAATTTTTGTTGCTATAATTTTTTAGTTATAATAAGATTTGTTTTTAGAATTATTAGATTAGTCTTGAAGTATGTATAATAGTGTTTTAGTTAAAAAATAATAATATTAAGTAATTACTGTAATTTTTTAATAGTGTGAAAAAAAATATTTTGAGTGATTTAAGGTAGAAAAATATGGCATTGAAAAAAAATATTTTGAGTGATTTAAGGTAGAAACATAATATATAAATACTTTTAGAATTGAGTAGTATTGAAATACATATAATAGTGTTTTAGCTAAAAAATAATATTAAATAAATATGGTAAATATTTTATTTTTAATAAAAAATAGGATGTTTAATAGTTTGACACATTAGTTTTTAGAGTGAATACTTAAATATGAAGGTGGACACTTATCAAAG
>CATIWK010149254.1:0-11038 GCA_949634005.1 Mallotus japonicus | reverse complement strand
TATCTGTTCTGTGGCATGACACACACTTACCACATTAGATTACATAACATCAGAGGGAATTGTTCCATGAACGTGTGCTGGATGCTCCTGCTCTGACGTTCTCCACTATGCATATACATAATTAGGTGTAGCTATGGTCACCCCCTTTCCTTTCTTTTGGTAATTATATAAGGACTCATTCAATAATTAATTATATAAAGGACTCATTCAATAATTAATCAATACCAACGACAATGGTAATTACAATATGTTTTTCTTTAATGATATTTTAAATTTGAATTGTGTTATATATATAGTCATGTTAAATTAATTATTAAAAAAATTTATTATTCTAATAATTTTATTTAAATTAAATCGAATTAATTAGAATTTAGTAAATTTTAGATATTATGGGTGAAACTAAATTAACAATAATAACAATAATACCATTTGATCGAATACATACATTGACATATATAGCATGGTCCACTAATTAATTGCATGGCTATGATAATAATATCATCATGATTTCTAAATTTAATGGGTACCCATCACAATTGTTTAATTTAATTTTTGATATAATATATATATATACACATACATGTGTGTATGCTTGTATCTGTTGTAGATTCTAGACTAATAAGAAGGACAAAAAAGAAAAACCTTTGTCTACTATTCTGGCATTTCTGATTTCTTAATTTTTATATTCATAAAGTTTCCAACTTTTTTTATTAATTATTAATTTTCTTCCCATTCTTCTTTTTGAATTCTTTGTTAATTAACTTGTCTCCACAACTCTCTTTCTCCAGGCAGCTCTTACACTCTCTTTTGCTTTATGTGTGTATATATATAACATTACCATTATTACCATTATCTTAAAGAAAGCAAGAAAAGAGAGCAAAGCAAAGCTAATCTAATCTAATATAATCTTCAGTTAAACACTTTATCAACCTAGGAACATGGGTAGAGCTCCTTGCTGTGACAAAGCTAATGTGAAGAAAGGCCCATGGTCACCAGAGGAAGATGCTACGCTCAAGGCTTATATTGAGCAGAATGGCACTGGTGGTAACTGGATAGCCTTGCCCCAGAAAATAGGTATATACATCAAGTTCTTGATTCTGTACATCTATGCCCTTTTGTTAATCTTGATTTGATGAGTTTATGTTGGTTCTAATTTGAACATACCTAATTTTTTTTTTTATAGGTCTGAAGAGATGTGGCAAGAGTTGTAGACTTAGATGGCTGAATTATCTCCGCCCAAATATCAAGCATGGAGGCTTCTCAGAGGAGGAAGATAACATCATCTGCAGCCTCTATATAAGTATTGGAAGCAGGTAACGATCACTATTATATATATGCATGCTGTCATGTGTTGTGTTGCATAATTAAGATTATGGGGTTAATTCAATTGTACTTATCTATCATAATGATTATTAGGTGGTCTATTATTGCTGCTCAGTTACCTGGAAGAACTGATAATGATATCAAGAACTATTGGAACACAAGGCTTAAAAAGAAGCTATTAGGCAAGCAGCGAAAAGAACAAGCGGCACGCCGAGCTGGCCTTAGGCAAGAGATAAAGAGGGAAAGCCAGAGTTTTAGAGCTCCTGCTCTCATGAATCAACAGACCCCTTACTGGCCAGAGCTACCATCATCAGTAGCAGCCATGCCAGTTTTAATGAATCCAAGCCAAGGCCAGGTCCAAGTTCAAGATTCTCATTTCATGGATCAAGAATCACTCAGGAGCTTACTGATCAGGCTAGGAGGAAGATTCTCCGAGGATAATAATCAAGAATCAAACATGACCAGCACAATTTACTCTCTTGATGGTTCTTGCATTACTCAAGATCAACAGTATGCAAACTCAATGAACATGCTTTCTTCATCGTCGATGAATTCTACTGATAGCCCTGGTTCTCAATTGACTAACACCAACTACACAGTCAATGGGGCTGCAAGTACAAGCATGTTTCAAGGATCTGATGGCTTCCCAGTTGATCTAGATGAATTATTGTTCTATAATAATAATAATCAACAGCAAGTAGAAGCCCTGCAGGAAGGTTTCTACGGATTGGAGATGACCAATAATGGCAGCCAAAATAACGGGGCTAGTTCAGGAGAAAGCAGCAGTTGGGGAAATGCAAGCCCTTTTCAGGCCTATCCGCAACTTGTTTCCGAGTTTGATACTTGCCCACAAAGCCTACCGCAAGATCATTCAGTTTCAAGTTACTTTGGATCACAATAGCCTACGGTTGCTAGCTATATAGCCTACAACTAATAGTACACTGATGGTGTAAATTGCTTAATTAGATTTGTTTTAGTAGGAAACTGGTGTTGGAAATTCATCATAAAACAAAAAAATCAGTCTCGTGAGTTTGATTAGTCATTAAGAGACGATTCATTTTCTTTTGTTAATTTCATATTTTCATTAGTATTGACCTTCTTTCATTCATTTTTTTCTTCCTTCATTAATTTGCTTTTGGATTTTCTTGACCAAAATGGTACTTGTATTGAAAGAAAATCCTTTCTTTTTCCATAAATATGTATAATATTATTTTTTTAATTTAGCATAAATTAATTAGAAAAAAGACTCGAACTTGAAATCTACGCAAAAACCGCATAACCGCATAGAAAGCAACTTAAGCCAGAAATGATTTGCAATTTTATAGGAGTTGGGTCCATTTTCTTTAATTTGACAGTTAGATTCTTTTACTACCAAATTAATAATGTTGAAGCTAGCTACTTCAAATCATGAATTGAATTGTCATTGCAGTCTGTCAATGCTTCTCTATATATGGGTAGAATTAAGTTGTATCTGCCACAAAATTATCCCATCAAGTTTTTGTACTCCATGAAAAAAGGCAAATATATATATAGTAAAAAGTAGAGAAGAGCTTTGATGTGTTTTGGCCATGACTTGCTCGGCTCTAGCAAAGTAGGGCATCCAAAAATGGATGCATGCTTTTATTGTTATCTTCATGTCTGCGATATATATAACAATTAAGAGCTGTGAAAGCACATGCTATATCACTTCATCTCATGTAGTTCCAATTAGAATAGTTAGAAACCCAAGTTGCCATTGCCACTTTTATATATATATTACTATAGATGATCATGTTGGCTGCTTGACAAAAATATCACTAACAAAATTCTTGATCACCATTAATGGTCGGATTAGAGATCTTGGCATCTATGAGCTAGTTGGTACGTACTACATCAAAATCATGTATATTCCTGTTCATTTATTAAACTACCATTTTTTCACAAGTTATTTGTACTACATGTTCATTAATCAATGAATATGGAGGGAATTCTACTTTGTAAATATAATTATTTTGAACGGTGTTAAAGACAAGATAGATTCCTTCATAATACCATATCAATTCATCTTAAATTCTTAACTAAATCTGAACAATCTTGTTTCAATAGTTATGACATTTGAAGGTGTCAATTATTGTATAGTTGCAGTTGAGACCAAGCTCAAGTGTCAAAGGCGCTTGCCTTTGGATGAGAGATCGTGGGTTTAAATTTTCTTTTTCCCAGTGAGCTTAATTCTCACGTATTATTTAGGTTTATGAGACCTGTTATATGGTGGCTATAAAATGAATGTCTAAATTACTAACCAATCACTAACCACTAACATTACTGCCAATGGCAAAAAATAAAAAATAAAAAAATAATAATAATTATGATATCCCTAAGATTTTACCTATTATATTATGAGATATCTATGTTTACAATAATTAATTTAAATATTTTGAATATTTTTATCCGTTAAACTATTATATCTCTATCATTTAATTTACCATTAAATGGACCAATTTGAAAAATTAAAAACCATTCAATTTTTTATCCAATTAATATAGATTTTTAATTTATTATATTTCTATTGTAATAATAATTATAATATCTAAATAATTTTTATTTTTAATATAAAAATAAATTTAAAACATGATTATTTAGAATTGTCACTACTCAATATTAGGAGTGTAACCGAGCCAACCCTACTCGCGAGCTACTCGGGATCGACTTGAAAAAAATTCAAAATCAACTCGATTATTGTCGAGTCGAGCTCAAGCTCGAGCTACTCGAGTAGATTATCGAGTCGAGCTCGAGCTCATAAATATATGACTTGATAGGCTCACGAGCTTAATCGAGTCTATCGAGTTTGAGTCGAGTTTGATATATTTACTATTTTACCCTTTATTTTAATATAATTATAGATATATATTTGCTAATCAAGTCGAGTTTGAATATTTTAAAAATATATAATTTTAAAAATTTAATTTAATTAATCGAGTCGAGGTTGAGTATATGAATTCTTTAATCGAGTCGAGCTCGAGCTTCAAAAAGAAGAGCTCGATCGAGTTCGAGAAGAGCTAGAGCTTCGAGTTTGACAGTTGAGTCGAGCTCGAGTTTGACAGTCAAGTCGAACTCGAGCTTGACAGTGTGTTGACTCGACTCGGCTCGATTACACCCCTACTCAATATGACTATGTAATCAATACCATATTAATTAGGATTTATTATATTGATATAGATTTAATTATCAAATCTCATTAAAATTATTTTACTATGTGTTTACAAGTCTTTCGAGAATTACAATTATTAAACGTCATTAAAAAATTTATTTCAGTATGACAAGTCTTATTTAGTGTGTAATGCCAATTATAAAAATTGAGTTCATATTAGTATAGTAAATCTTAATTGTGGATGGCAATTACATAAATCGCATTGGTAAGATGTCAATTACAAAATTGAATATATGTTAATATGATAAATTATAATTGATGCAATGTTGATTACATAAGTTGTATTAGAACAATTATAATTGATAAAATTAAGTCCAAATCAATATGATAAATCTTATTTAATATAGTATATTGATTACATATTTCTATTAGAGTAGCATTAATTTTAATTCAATATGATTTAAATTATTTTAACGTTCAAAATAAACATTTATTATTGTAATAAAAACACAATAAGTTAAAAAAAATTGTATTAATTTAATAAAAGAATTGGATGAATTTAAAATTATATTATAAGTTTAGGAATTGAATAGAACTTTTAATTCTTTCAAATTGGTCTATTAAGCAGTAAAATAAACGGTAGGCATGTACTAGTTTAACAGAGTAAAACCTTATGGATGTTATAATAATTATTGAAAACACATGAACCTAATAGTAAAATAGATCAAATCTCAGAGATATTATAGTAATTAACCTAAAAATAATATTGTATAGTTAATTCAAAATGCATACATAAATTTTATGAAAGTTTTTCTTGGATTTACGTTCATGTACTTTGGTATTCATTTGATGAACTTGTGCTTACTGAGGATAGTACTCATGCTAGAATCTCTTTCGCTAGCCATATTGTATTCAATCTTGAAACATGCATGTTTCAATAGAAAAGTTTAACCTTCCAAAAGAATTTAGCCTATCTTATGATTATACATTACACTTGGCTAATAAATTATTTTCATCTATCGATTTGTATAAAATCTATGAAGTAGGCAGTTGTCGATTATTCTACTACTAAATTCAACTATTCTACTACTAAATTATAATATGAATATTAATATTTACAGGTTCAAATGACGAGAAATTTAAATTTTTAAATTTAAATATTATATATAGACAAAATAAATGTTGAGAATTTTTATTTTTTTATAGTTCACTTATCTTGAATTCTAAAATAGTTGGAATTTTTATACCTATTGACATTAGGAGCATTTAGATGAAAAGAAAAATGTTCCTCACGAGTAGTTCAAGTGATAAAAGGTGTAGACATTTAGTTGAGGAGATTAGGGATCAAACCCCCCCACACCCCCTATCTCCTCCTCTTGTGGTGTTGAGATTTAACCACTTGATCTATGAAAAAAAAAAAAGATGAAAAGAAAAATCATAATCTGACTAACTGAATGCCTATTTTTGAAGGTGATATATTCTATTCCTGAAAGGTTTAAACTCTTTTAAAATTTTTTAATTTTCATTTTCATACTTTTTTTTAAATTTATGTTAACATGAGAAAACCAATAGCATTCATTTATGAATACTGAAAATAATGTTAGTAAATCATAGTTTTGTAGTTTTTTTTTAAGGAAGGACTATCTTTTATTATGTAATATATTAATATTTAATTTTTTTAACCTTTCTATTAATAAAAAAGTTTTAAAATCGACCATCAGCATTATTCATAATACTTATCCACGTAATAATTGAGTAAGCCCTAAAACTATTGAGCTAGTAATAGTTAGTCTATCGATCAAGTAATTGTTAGATTCAACCTCTAATAAATCCGTTCAAATTTTAAATTTTTTTTAAGTACCAAAAAATGGTCCTAATCCGAGGCATCATGTGCTATATATGAAATTGAAAAGGAAAGAAAGCAAACCGTAGACTTTTGTTGGATAAAAAGACGCAAATGCCAACTTTGCTTATAAAAATTTTCGAATGGAAAGATTGGTGTGTGTAGTGTGTCTATGCTCTTTAAGTCAAAAGAAGCATTTAAAGAACAATGTAATTAGACAAAATTGACCAGGTCATTGGTGGGCTTATCAGGATTCAAGATTAAGCAATAGATTTTTCAGTCAATCATTATTTTTTTTTTTTTCTAAACCGCCATCATTCAGTCTATTTGAACTCTAACTAATTCAATTCGATTCGAACATAATTATAAAAACAGTAAAGATTTTCTATAATTAATTTAATATGACTGCATATACTAAAACTCGAACTTAAAAACTAATTTAAGCAAGAACAATTTTTTACTAATTGATTCCAGTGTTTGTATGTTGCTTAGTTGATCACTATTTTTAAAGCAAGTCGTTGGCAATTTTTAATAGAAGGTTTTAACAAATAATGGAAACAAAGATAAAGTAAACTAGAAAGTCTAATGTTGATTCTGTTTTCAACCTTATTCTATACCTCTCAAAATCAGTAGCTGCATAATTGGCACTTTTGTTGCATTTCTTTATAATTTTTGTTCTTGGCTGGATGATGATTTATATACTATTGGTGACCATTGTTGGATACCGACTGATACCTAACTGTTCATCATGAATTTGTCAACAATTTGTGATTTGAGTTTCATCACAATTGATTTCCAATGACTATACCATGATGTCATAGAAATTCCTTTCTCTCTGTCAAGGCTGTTTTGAAGCTGTTAGTTTCCTACATATGGTTTGTAACATTGGAGGTAAATAAATTTGCAATATGAACGTTGATTCAAATCGAATTCTACTAGTGATGGAGTGATTTAGTAGTCACTTTCTTTAAAGATATCATGAGGAGTAGGATTTAGTTCCTATACTATCGTTGATATACTTGATTTAAAACGTTAAAATCATTCTTATTGTATAGTTTATTAATATTTAAATCGTTTAATTTCAATTTGAATGGTTGATTCAAGTCCGTTTATCCTAACCTTACTTTCTATCAGATTGATTGAAGATAAAAATTCGAAATAAAAATAAAAACACATTTTTCTATGAGTTCCTGTAATTCAGATATGAATAATTTATCTTTAATTAGATCAATAACACACATAAAACACAATTTTTCATATTAATTTTAACTAATTTTTTTTTTCTGGGAAGATATATAACAAGAAAAAAATAGAACATCTAGGAATGCATCAAACAATGGCAATGGAAATATTGGGGCCTATAGGGCTTACCCCTAAGGTCAAAACCAGACGTACTAAATTAATTGAGAATAGTGAGCCATATGTAGTTGTTACAAGTTGGATCAGATTACTACTTTCCATCTTGACTTTGATCCCAAAATTTTTGTCTTGTAGGAGAAGATCCCACTTCTTCTATTTCTGCTAATTAAATTATAATTGGTTGACATGAATTTTGAAATGTTATCTAGCTACCTAGTTGTTTAATTTTGTCAAGGTATATGTAATTTAAATATCTATTAACAAAGCCAACTCTCAAATCAATCAGTATTAATTATTGATTAAAAAAAATGGCAATAACAATCACAATCATCTATACCGACAATTTTGAGTGGTTTCCACTTCATTTGTTCTTGTTTTGTTTTTGAGTAACAAAAATTGTTTGAGTTTTTGATTATTTAAAGGTATAATATAGCATCAAATGCAACTTGCTGAATTAAAATGCTAATTGCAAATCAAACAAGCATATAATTGACGGTAAACAAAATTATAAAAACAGTAAAAATTTAATGCAACTACATACACCATAATTAAAGTCTGAACAGTCTCTACTCAACTGATTCGAATGGTTCTTAATAGATTTCTCATTAATTTTTATGCAAGTATATGTTGCATCAAGTCTATATGATTAAGGAAAAATTACAATTATCCCCCTGAGATTTGTTCTAATTTACTAGTTCATCCGTATATTTTTAAAAGTCAACTAAATGCCCCCTTAGATTTGATTTTATTAACTATTTTCCCCTTCAACTAACTAAATACCCCCTCAGGTTTACAATAAAAATATCAAACCTGAGGGACTTTAGTTAGCAAAAGAAGAAAATAGTTAATAAAATTAAACATAAGAAAGTTATTAGTTGACTTTTGAAAATATAAGAACGGATTAGCGGGTTCAACCAAATCTCAGGTTCCTTGTAATTAATACTAAAGTAGCATTATTATTTTTGGTCTTTTTTATTTATTTTTTTTAAAAAATAAATTTTATTTGGTGAAATGGGGAAAAGATCAAGAAGTTTTAGCAGTACCATCAGCACAATTTGTATGAGCTTGATTTAATAAAGAAAGAGGCCATCGAGCTATCTAAGTAGCTTTAGACTTGAGTATTTGTCTTGTAATGGAAAATATAAATTCTAAAAAAACTTTGAGTAATAAACTATAACTGAAATTGTACGTACCAAACTATACAATCAAATGCATCTATCATACCAATATATAAATGAATGTACTATTAAAATTATTTGAAAATAGATATAATTTCAATTGATGTGTAATTAAGTTAATTAAAAAAATAAAATGTCAATTTTTTAAATAAAATGTAGCTATGATATTATGTTTTTACACTCTATTGTATTTTTTGGAGTCATTTTAATTTAAATCTATAATTTTCATTATATTCCACTATAATATCTTGTTAGATAATATCATTAATTTATATTAATATGATATTACTATAACACAAAATTTAATAATAAAATTATTTCTCAACGATTTGCTATCAAACTAATTATTGAAAATTTCTTAAATATATTATAAATAAATTTAAAAATTATTTCTTTTTTATTTTTCTTAAAACAAAAATACATATTTATTTAATTATATATATATTATTAGAATTTCAATATTTCATGTTTAATTAATGTTACATTATAGAAAACTAATAAAAGTAAGGATAATAGGATGATGTCAAATTTGGGTCAGTTGGTCCAACCGAAGACCTGGAAATCAGTTCCTTGGTTGGGTGAGATAGCCCCGAAATCTTCTCCTTAGCAAATTCTCTAACTCATTGTTTGTTTGGTTGAATTCCATCAAAAAATTTATTTCATTTTTCAATAAATTTTAAATAAAATTTATTTTTAAATAAAATTTAACTAATAAAATGTATTTGGTTTAAATGAATAGTTTATAAAATTCATTTCATATTTTGTTATATTGTATTTGGTATAAATCTTAAATTCAAGTTTTTGTCAAAAATATCCTTTTAAATATAAAGATTTTTTGAAAATAAAAATAAGGAGGGATATTGTAGGTGATAGGGTTTAGCGCGCGCCTAAGTGTTGGTGACCACGGCACTGTGCAAGTCAGGGCCTGCTAGGAAATACAAAGATGGGTTTGAGACCCATTATTGAAGATGGAGTCGCCACCCAGATGAAAACCAGGATACACTTACAGCAACTAGATTCCGCGGAGGTACCCAAATGCTGTCTTCAGATATCGGGTTCGGAAACTGGATATGGGCTTGGAACGCCCACCCAACCATGCGGTTGACCTCCGTTTGTGTTTTATACTTTATTACCTTTGATTATTAAATTATTTCCTTATTAATGATGGTTGCACACACTTCCGGTTTTATTGTTTTACCGACTTTGCACATTAATCCTGTTCGTTTGCTTATTACCTTGGCATTTAAACAAATAAATGAAACGAATATTACAAACATTCATTCAAAACAAGTTGGGGAAGGGATTAAGGATTACAATGATTTGTACAATTATTACAATAATCCATCAAAATAAAACCTCTCAAGAACTAATTAAACCAATATAGTGATTGAAAATCACCAAAACCTGCACCAAATAATGGTTAGTTTCATAGGAATAAACAAGTTATTCACAAAATACGCAGACTAAATTTGCACAAAAAACGTGGATAATCATTTAAACAAGTCAAAAATATAGCAAATACATGTAACACTAAAATACTAGGCATTGTGCGTGTATCATATACAGAAAATAAACTAAAAGTATACTAGAAGATACTAAAGCGAAGCAGAGTTTTGCTGAACTAGGCTGAGAGGCGATCGCCTCTATGTGAAGAGGCGGCGCCTCTATGAAGAGGCGTCGCCTCTTCAACATGCACTGCAGCTTAACAAACTAAAACTTTCTTAAATGCTAAGCAATTCAAATATTCATGCAAATAAACACAAACCAGGGATTTAACACTCAATAATTCACATATTCAGACAATCATGCATCAATATAACATCAAATAAATAACAAATACTAAAAATAAACTCAAGTTCAAGTTATTGATGCTTTTGTTCAAAGTAAGCAACTTAAAACTTAAAAATAGAAATTCGCACTGATTGAAGAACGTTTGTAGCTCCTAACTTAGCCCTCAGAGCTTTGTTTGATAGTTTGAATGCAAGATGACTCTTTCTCCTTCAAAGAATTAGACTCCTAATGCTTGAGGATCAACTTCTCTTCTTCTTTTTTTAGTTTTCTCTTTGTTTTTCCTTTTTCTTTTCTTCAGAATGTTTCTCTCCTTTTTCTCTCTTGTTTCTTGTCTCTGAATAATGGCCAAGTCCCTCAAAGTACCAGCTTAAGCCTCTACTTAAACCTGTCTCTTTTCTCTCTCCAATTTCCCAACAA
>CATIWK010149235.1:0-19099 GCA_949634005.1 Mallotus japonicus | reverse complement strand
GAGAGCCAAACACACGTAAGATTGAATAGTTCGGATGAGCACCATACAAATGAAAATAAGGGGAATCAAAATTAAGAGTGGAAGAAGGCAACCGATTGAGTAAAAAAGCTGCAGTAGTAAAGGCCTCAACCCATAGAAAAGTTGGTACTCCACTGTGAAAAATCATGGTCATCCCAAGTTCTCTGATGATTCGATGATGGCGTTTAACAATACTAGTTTGCTCAGGTGTGTGTGGATAGGAAAGCTGATGTGTGGACAGGAAAGCTGATGTACAATTCCTTGTTGTTGAAAATGAGAACCAAGTCTGTTATTAACAAATTCACTGCCACTATCAGAGTGAAAAATTTTAATCTTTTTGTTAAACTGGCGCTGCACATAGCTTTCAAAAGCTAAATAAACGTTAGTAAAGTCAGATTTTGCATGAAGAGGTATTAACCAGATATAGTGAGAATAATCATGCACAAAACAAGCATAGTATCGAAATTTGCCAAGGGACAAAACAGGGGCTAGTCCCCAAATGTCACAATGAATTTTTTCAAAGACATCAGTACTAGAGGAATGAGATAAACTAAACGGGAATTTGCTAAGTTTGCCTAACTGGAAACTTTCACAAATAGACTCTACTGCTTTATTTGCGCTAACAGAAATGAAATTTTTAGAACATAAAAAGATGGACAGCTGATCTTTGCGGATGTCCAAGCCGCTGGTGCCACAGCTCTTCAGTCCCTGTATTTTGCCTATTTGAAAAATGTACTTCCTTTGTGTTGTTTGAAAAATGTGCTTCCTTTGAGTTGGACAGAACATAAAGATCTCCTTTACGTTGCCCCATTAACATGGTTCGACCTGTTGCTCGTTCCTTAATGCAAAACAATTTATCAGAAAACTCACAATTTAATGGATATTGTGTCGTTAACTGACTAATAGAAAGTAAATTTTGGGTTAACTGAGGTACCAACAAAACATCACGAAGAAACAGTTTGTTCTTACCATTAGAAATGATAGTATTCCCAATTGCTTCTATTGTTAAAGGATAACCATCACCAATAAATACTGAATCATGACCAGCATAGTTTTAAGATTTTGTAACATACCTGGATTAGTGGTCATATGATTTAAGGCGCTAGTGTCTGTTGTCCATTCAACATCTGCCACCAATGTGTCCATGGTCAGCGCTGCAAGGGCTTAGGGAAGATCTTCATGGTGTACAGGTTGATCTGGTAGGCTCCAGCATATTTTAGCAACATGTCCAAGCTTACCGCATAGTTGACAGGTCTCAATTTTGTACAGCTCTCTCTCTGTATTCGTCATTCGACGTTTACCAGGAGGGGGTGGTCGCGGAGCTCGATTATTATCTTTCTGTTGCAAGAAGGTTCCTACATAATTTGAATGCTGAAAATTGTTGTTAGTGGACTGAAAACCTCTACCTTTTGATGTAAATTAATTGTTCTGTTGATTGCGATTAAAATTTTGAGACTGAGTTGAACTGTGGTGTCCATAGAAGGCATATGACGGTGTCCTGGATGTTTCCACCCAGGTGTTTCGTTGCTCAAAACCTTGTAGCAGTGACACGACTTCAGTGTAAGAGGGCATAGGGGGTTTAAGCATTGTTGTTGTAAAGGATTCATATTTTGTTCCAAGGTTAGCAAGCAAAGAATAAACTTTTGTCTTATCAGGTACTAGGCTCCCGATGGCTGCAAGGCTGTCACAAACACTTTTAAATTTCCGTAGATGCTCTACTAAGGATTGATCTGGATCCTTTCTGAGATATGTGAGTTGTTGTCGAAGGGTGAATTCACGTTCTTGTGAGTCTTGAGCGTATGCTTCCTTTAAAGCGCTCCAAACTGATTGTGAGGACTCTAGGCCAATAACCAGACCTAGAGCTTCTTCTGTGAGTGTTCCAATGATCCACCATGCAAGAGTCGATCTTCTTTTCTCCACTTGAGATATTCTTCTGAGATCTTTTTTGTGTCATTTATTGAAGTTTCGTCTGTTGTATTGTTGTCATACATGGCTGGTTCCTTTTTTCCGTCTGTGAGGAGGCCAACCATATCTTGGCTTTCGGCGAGGGCGAGTAGTTGTTCACACCATAAGGGATAATTTTCTGAAGTAAGTTTGAGAGTAACAAAATTGGCAACATTCAAAGAGATTATTGAAGCCATTGAATAGGAGTATGGAACTCTCTTGTTTCACAAGAGGCTCTGATACCATAATGAAAAAATAAACTTAAACAAAATTTGAAACAAATAGCTTCTCTATTCAACGTGAAGAGAGAGTTCCAATATAAATGTCTTTTATAGACCTTTATACATAACAGAAAAAGTTGTCAAAAAATACAAAGAAGGAAAGATATATTTTTTTAAGTCAATCACAGCCCTATTTTTTTTGCAATTAGTCGACACAAATGATGGAGAGAAATGCGCCATTTCTGTATTTCCATTTTGATAAGATGAAGTGTCAATGCAGGCCCTTGAATTACTCTCATGCTCTGCTGTATTAGGAATAACAACCTTGACTTGATCAACTTCCTTATCACTCCATTTGTCATCCTTATCTCTCCAAACCTTATCACTCCAATCCGTTGATTCAAGCAGGTTGTTAGATGTGTCAAGTTGCTTAATATTTTGTTGTTTAAAAAAATTATTATTTTTATGATCTAATTGTCAATAAATAAGACAATACATCATTTTTCCTTTTTTTTTTCCTTCTTATCCAATAATATAAATTTCTATGATTAATCTTTGAAAAATTTTATTTTTTATTATTTTTATTCAATTTTTAAATTATTAATTTAAATATTTTTTATCATTATAATAATTTGAACTACTATTTTTTTTATAAATGTATTTTAATATAAACATGAAAAATGTACATGAGCTAAAATAATATTTTATTAAAGAAAATAATACAATTAAAAAATTATTCTTAAAAGTTTTTATGATTTTACCTTTTAATTGGGAGTTTATGTTTAACATTTTATATATTTTAAAATATTTTAATATATATATATATATATATAACAAGTTAAATAAAATCTGAAAATATAAATAAAAAATAAAATAAAAATGATAAAAATAAGTGTAATTATATAAGATAATAAGAGGAGGGTAATCAACGTACCACTCCCTTGGATCAAACATGGAAGTTGCTGCTCGAGCTAGAGAGTGAGTGACAGTATTCGCCGACCTTTTAACAAACATCAACTGACAATCATTCAGTTTTTTTAAAAGAAACATACAATCCTGAATTAAAAGGCCTACAGGAGAAACTATATGATAACCTGAATTAACAGTAGTAACCAACAACTGAGAGTGATTCAATTAACACCTTAGACTCAGACTTGCGCAGTAACTAAAGAAGAGTATTTTTTAAAGTTGTTGCCTCAACGAAAATAGGATAAAAAAAAACCTTGTTTAGAAGCTTATCAAGCTGCTGTAAATGTACCAGAGGAGTCCCGCAACACACTACCAATACCAATCAGACCTGAAGAATTCATTAAACTTGCATCCACATTGCACTTCTTAAATCCCGGGGGAGGTTTTTGCCATTTAACCTAAGATACAGTTCTAGTAAGGACATTAGCAAAATATTTGAGAACATTGACTTCCTGTCATCGAGCATCATAATCTATAGCCTCCTTAAGAATGTGTTACACCTTGAGGTCAGCTGTGCATTTCACTTACTTTCAAGTAAAATAGTGGTAAGCCAAAATGGCAATACATAGTGAAACCAGCTCGCAAGCTTGACAATTACTCATGGAAGGGGAACATATATAAATTAAGTGTAAAACACTTATTAACAAAAATAAAATAAATATTTTAATATTGCATATCCAACCGATATATATAATACACTTGTTATAGGAAAAAAAATTGGGAAATTGATATAGTCTATCCTCAACTTTAAACCAATTATCAATTTAATCCTACTTTCAAAGTCATTTCAATTTGCTCCTCCAACTTTTCGATTTGTGCCAATTCTATCCAAACAGGGCATGAGGCAGAGCTGAGGTGGCATACCTACATCGCTTAAGAGCGTATGACATGGAAAAAAGCGTCTTACGTGGCCATCTCACCTGATCAATTCCATCCTCAACTTTTCGAGTTGTGTCAAATCTATCCAGACGACAAATAAATTTTGACATTTTTTAAAATTATGTTCATAATTGTTTAATTATGCATATAAAGACTATTTGGTTATAATTGAAAAATTAAAATTAATTGACTCAATTTAGTTTCTAGTGTTGAATTATGATAATAAATTATTTTTTTAAAAAATAAAAAAAATTAAAAATTAAGGATTAAATATAAAAATAAATAAAAAATAAAGGAATCTTTAGTAATAAAAAAAAGAAAGAGGCTTCCTGCCATTTACAATGGCAAAATGGCAAGATACTTATGTGACAACCACTTTTTGCTTTTTTATTTTTTCTTTTTTTTTTGGGAGAAATGAGAAAAAAAAAATTTGTTGTTTTTTATTTCACCATTTGAAATTCGAAATTTTTTTTTTTACTAAATCACCAAAAATTGAATATTTGTGTTAAAATAACCACAAGTTGAAAAGTAATTTATTTTTTTCCTTAAAATGAAATAAATCTACTAATAGCTCTTAATTAAATTATCTAGGCATAACATGTGTTTCTTGATATAATTTTTTATGTTTAAAGCGAACTTTAATTTTTTTTTTAATAGAGAAGTTATATGACCTAAATATTGATGGACTAAACAATGGGGCAGTCATTTCCTTTTAAATTGACGATGATAGAATTCGAACTTTAGACCTCAAAACCTCCTTTATTTTTTATTTTTTATTATATTTAATCCTTAAAAAATATTTACAATATTAAAATTAAAATTAATTTTTAATTTTGTTTTATTTTTAAAAGAAAATAATTTATTATCATAATTCAACACTAAAAACTAAATTGAGTAAATTAATTTTAATTTTTCAATTATAACTAAATAGTCTTTATATGCATAATTAAACAATTATGAACGTAATTTTAAAAAATCTCAAAATTTATTTATTGTCTGAATAGATTTGACACAACTCGAAAAGTTGAGGATATAATTGATCAGGTGAGATGGCCACGTAAGACATTTTTTACCATGTCAGAGGCTCTTAAACCACGTAGGAATGCCACCTCAGCTCTACCTCATTCCCATTGTCAGATAGAATTGGCACAAATCGAAAAGTTGGAGGAGCAAATTGAAATGACTTTGAAAGTACGATTAGATTGATAATTGGTTCAAAGTTGAGGATAGACCAGATCAATTTCTCAAAAAGTTTTCAATAATAAGTTCCTTTCCATTTCTCTCCAATCCATCATCCCAAGCAAACAGAACCTAATGAAAATACAAATATAACCGCGTTGAAGTTTTAGCTTTAAACACTATGGCTCTGTTTGTTTGCGAAAAATATTTTATTTGAAAAATATTTTTTAATGTTTGGCTGCAAAATTAGAAAACAATTGAAAAATATCATCTTTTGTGATATGAACACTTTTTACTATTCAAATTATCTCTTTGTAATGGACCTAATATATATTTTTTTACAAATTATCTCTTTTATAATGGATTTCATGTATTGATATAAAATCTATATGATAATTAATTTATAAAAAAATGAAAGAAAACAAAGAAAGGGATGAGAGGGAAAAATGAAAAAAGCGTGAAAAAAGAAAAGAAAGAGAGAAGACAAAAAAATGAGAAAATAAAAATTAAAAAAAAAGGAAAAGGAAAAAGAATGATAGAAGGTAAAAAAAAAATAGGAGAAAATAAAAAAAGAAGAGAGGAGAAAAAATAAGAAAACATAAAAAATATAAAGAGAAAATACAAATAAAAAAAGAAAATAAAAAATAAATATTATAGATAATTTGTTTTATTTTTAGATATTTTTTTGACTACTGGAAAGAGAGAGAAGGATTTTCCCTCTTATAAAGATGCCAAGCTCTGTGCCAGGTTGGCTTTTTTATTTGGAAGATTCTTACTTAAGCAAAGAATTGAGTGATTTTCACTAAGGCTTCTTCTTCTTCTTCCTCATTGATGATACAGGAAAAATCCCCTACGAATCCTATAGTGACACGTGTAAAGTAAGGTCAACCAATATGACATGTCAACTGCCTTTAACTTATTGACTTATGTGCCTGTAGCACTCCTCCTTGCAACGATTGCTTATAAGGGATCTTGACCTCTCAGTACTTCATACCTTCTGACTGGTGCACTCAGGGAGAATCCCGCCTGTCCAACTGTTTTACCCAGGGGGAATCTCACCTGTCTGAATCAAGGAGGATTCTCACCTGTCTGACTTAAGGAGGAATCCACCTGTCTGACTCAAGGAGGAATCTCTCGCCTTGAGATCCGTATAGTCCTCGACCAGCACCTGCTCCTTATCAAATCACTGTCCCATTACGCAGTTGGCTGCCACTTCCTGACAAGCTGTCACTCCCAGCAGGGTTCCCCGCCTACGAGACGCCAACACGTGGCGTCCACTCACACCAGCCTCCTCCCTGCCTGTGAGACGCTGACACATGGCATATACTTTTTACCAACCCCATTTTATAAGCACCATGCTTCAAGAAATATGGGTATGTCTTCTTCTCTTTTTTTTTACTTCTTCTTCTCCACACACGTTCTCTCAACCATGAAAAACACCATTTTTCTTCAACATCATGCTCCTTAGAGCAACACATCTCTTCTCCATATAAATCACCCCACAGGTGACCTGATCCTGACTGAGGCATCGGAGGGGCTTAGGGCACACCAAGCCCTCTTTTACCAAGTATTCTTCTCTTTTTTGCAGAAATGTATTTGCTAATCATGTTGAGCTGAGGCAAAAGGTCACGAACCAATTAAATGGCGTCGTCTGTGGGAAAAAGGATGATCTTTGTTGCTCCAAAGGTTATGACGATCTTGGTAGCTTAAAAAAGGTTTTCCTTTTTCCTTTGAAATTTCTCTCATCATTTATGCCACTGATTTGCAAGTGTACATCACTATACTTGTGCTTTCTCCTTCATTCTCTTTGCATTATCTCCACCGAAAAGCAAAAGAAAAGCTTGCAAGTTGTGATTTGATCTTCTCTTTGTTCTCCATATTTTCTCCATCTAAAAATAAAAAGATATTTGGGGTAACGATGGAAAAAGTATTGAATCTTTGTTTTGTTGGGTTGCATGAAAAATATGGGGTTGTCAATATTATTGCTACATCTATTTTGCTCTTGAAAAGAGCTTGTGATTTCTATAATGGTGGAATCAAATAAATCCAGTAGAAGAAAATATAAGCTAGTGGGAAATGAAGAAGTGGAAAGATCCTTTAAGATGGGCTATGAACGATCACAGGCAGTACATGTACCGACTGAGTTTCTAAAAGAGCTGATGAAAGAGGTTGATTACCTGACTGATGCTGAAAAAGAGGCAAGAGAAAAGGAAAGCCTGACTTAGAGATTTTTATGTGGAGACCGATCCTGACTGGCACCATCTGAAAGTTTCCAGGCAGGGATACCGGTTGTGAACGCCTGCCAGGCAGGAAACCCTCTGCCACTCGTCATCAAATCTCAATGAACTGGGAAAACAATTTGAAGAATTTCGTGGGTGGAAAATTGAAGAACCAGTAGAAGAAAGTTTTCTAATCATGTGACGAATCCCCAATCACCCTTCTTTGAGATAGTCAGAAAGGAGCCTATGCCTAGTGAATTTTAATTACTCACTCTTCCTACTTGCGATGGTGTAACTAATCCTAGAGATTATGTTTTGAGGTTTCAAGTGGTTGTTGATTTCTAGACATGCTCAGAGGTTTATCTTGAATATCTCAACTAGAAGGGAAACTCCCCACTTGGAAACTATTTTCTAAAGTAGAGGCGAAAGCCTACGTGACTATGTGGCTCAATTTAATATAGAAGCTTTGAAGATTCCCCACTTGGAAGACTCCCGAGCTATTGAGGCGATCATGAAGGATAAGTACATTCAGTAAAATGATGCCTAACGCACCTCTATATTCTCTTTTAAGTATCAAGAGGAGTTTGTAAATTCTCCCTCCTCTGAAGAGGCTGCAGAGAGTATAAGTACCATATAAACAAGCCTAGATAGGAAGATTCCCATATGTGTTACACAGGTACCTCGAAGCAGATGATGTCAAGCGGACTCCCTTACTAAGACAGTCAGTGAGGAAAAATCCTGATAGGAAGCCTCCACCCTAGAATTCTACCCAGTTATTCTTTTTTAAAGCTCTTACCCTACATGGAGCTCTAAGCATGATGAAAAATATTATCAGTATGGGCGTATCTCTCTTTTCTTTATTATGCAATCGATAAAGTGTTCTTATCTTATGGAAGACAAGTGCTGAGTCTCTCTTTGAAAGAAGACGTTCTCTTTTGAAGTTTTTCTCTTTATGCCCGTGATAATACTTGACTCTCCTCTCGAGAAGAGGATGTTCTTTTGTAACATCTTACCAAATAGAGCTACTGCATGAGTACCCCCAGAGGGGAAGCCAATCAGAAATCTCACTTGGAGAAGGTCGTCTACTCAGGACTTCCCACATAGGAGGAAAAATCTTCTTGATGAAAATGACAACCCGGAAGCCACTAACTTTCCCAAAAGAGAGAATGCCAACTATCCATCTCTACAAGGAAACTTTACTTCATTTCAGAAATCATGACCTATTTATGAAGATGCTTCTTAATCAGACAGGAAGATTTTTCAAAGGTTGCATGGAATCTTTATTTTCCCAAACAGGATTATATCCCCAATCAGTTATTTCCTAAATAGAAGCTGGAATTCTCCTAAGCACCAATGCCACTCGAGAAATTGAGGATTGTCATCTTCTTTATATTAGAGATGGAGGAATATTATCGAGAAGAGCTCATAAAAGAATTAATCCCTTTGTCTATATGGAATCTGTACATGCATCCTATTTGGTTCAAAAGCAATGGAAGGTGATAGTATGCTCTTATACTATCTGGGTGTGTCTATATGGATCTAAATAATTATAAGAAGTGTATCCAAGACTGATTAAAGCCTGTTAGATAAGTTTTCTTTATCAAATATCTTGAATCAACATGTTCTAGCTATCATTTTATAGCAATGCATACTTAAGTCCATTCACATGAGGTATGAATTTCTTCCTATATAGGAAATGACCCAACCTTCTATCCTTTACACAGAGAGGAGATCACCCTGATCAGTCTTATACTGGCCTAACCCTGCCTGACACATAGGCAGGAGTCAGAACTCCTGAGATTTTTTCTATAAAGAGAGAAATTATATTCAGGTCTTCATTAACTTAATTGGCCATAGAGCATATATCTCGACTCCTTAAAGGGATAAATTCTTATTTGTTATAACTTGCATGAATTATTGAACCCCTTATGGGCTATAAGGATAATTTTTTTTGTTTCTATAGTTTTTAAATCATGTAACATGACATTTTTATCATTATATGTCCTAAGTTACATTTTTGAAAATCATATTACACATCATCTATTTGCATATGTGTAAATCTTTTGCATAATTCTTCACGATGATAAATATGACTTTTTATTCTAAGGATATGCATATTCCTCTTATATTATTACCAATGAAAAGAACCTTCAGAAAATAATACCCCAACAAGGGGCCAAGAGAGTTATTCATACTGTCTCTCTATCAAACCTCCCATGAGGCCTTCAAGAAGACTTTTTCTCTCCACAGGAGAAGGACTTGACAACCTTAAATGCTACTGGAAAAGAAGGTTTTGAAAGCAATCAAGGATATAGAATATGCTCAATGACTAAGGAATTTACTCTTTAACTTTAAAAATGAGATCAAATAATGTATTACCACTTCCACCGGATGATTGGCTACAATGCAAATGAATGCATCGGTTGACGTTGAAATTGAAAGATTGATTTGACAGTTCGCCAGTGAAGTTTTCTAAAATAGGGGAACATCCCTCCTGGATAATACTCACATAACAAGGGGACATGTGTTGCAAGACCTCAGAAGGATGAGTAGTTAGTGCTTCCGCCTGACACTAGAATGAGTGGAGTCATTTATTTGGTAACTGGGGAAGATCCTCCGTTGAGTAAAAGAAGTAGAAGGGAGAATCAGGGGCATAAGACAAAAGGTGCCAATGGAAGGAAGGGAAGAATTCCTCATATGTGTGTGATAATTTTTGGCTCGAAAAATGCATGCCATGGTGGTAATGTTTGTAATTAATGGTTACTGGGTGGAGAGACACACTCTTTTAATTAATGCAAGAAGTATCATCAAGTTAGTAGAGCTCAACTTATTTTTCAGAAGAAATCTCTATTATACCTACATCGAGTCTACCTAAGGCAGATCATCTACACAGGATTCTTCATCACTCAGATTCCTAGTCTCTCTACAGGGGTTATTCGACATAGCAAGCATCAGAATGGCTACTATCTCAAATTTCAAAAGTCATTAAATTATTTGCCAACGGGTCTAGCAGTGGTAAAATGGTTTGGGCAAGTTAATTTCTTCTATGATAAAGACCGATCGTAAATTCACTTCTCATAATATAATCTTTGATGAGGATAGAAAGAGTTCAGCCAACATCAGTTTACTCAGTTTGAAATCATTACCATTCTTCAAACTCTTTTTACGGGGAACAAGGAGGTATGATTACTCCCTAGTCAGAAAAGGAAATAGAAATTCTCCCTAATTATCACTAAGTGCTTATGGGTTTTGGAGATAAAATAATTTAGATGACAGCCAAGAAATGGACATACAACTAGAGAATAGTATTCTTTGAATCAGAAAACGTTGATCCACACTTCAAACGAAGACAAGTTATAAAAGAAAGAAATTTTAGAAGTGCATTATGGAGACTAAAAAAGTAGAATGAGCAGATTAGTTTTTGTTTCTTCATCGGACAGATCTCCTCACCAAAATATGCCTTTCAGATATCTAGAAAATGTATGACTTCCGAACATATTCGTTTAGAAAGATGGCAATAAGTATGGTGAATTTTCTATTTGGTGACATCTAGACAGAAGAATTATGGTTAGATCAAAGAGAAGTTCCAAAGCCCGCTCTAAGAATATCAAGGTTCACCATTAGGGATATGAAATTGTACAAAGTGGAAGATACCATATACCTCTACCTACGATGTTTATCTCTTAAAAAAGTAGACTATAAGTTGAAAGAGGCGCAGAAGCGAGTATATGTCTCCTACATATGGATTATCTTACTAGAGGGGTGGAGTCAAAGACCTTGATAGGCATTACTAGACAGCAGTTACCTGTCAGGAAGCTACCATTTTTCTCCAGATGAGTATTGTATGTCAATTTGAGACTTATTTATAGGCAGGAATGTCTAATCAGATTCTCTTATAAGGGTTAAAGGAAAGAGTAGAAGGGACAAAAAGTGACTAGACAAAGAGACAACCTAGTATCCTGGATTTGTTACCTAGTAGACTCTGAAGAAAATTTGTTATCTATTTGGTTTTTATAAATTTATGGCACACTCCTCCATGAAGAAAGGGTTTATCTCTATTGAAGCTTCTCCACCTACATGGCATAATCTTTGAGCCTCTCCTTGAAATAGAGGCACCCTCTTCTATTATGTTTCTTTTATATATATGATCATGTTCAAATATTCTCTTGAAAATAAAGTATTCTCTTGCAGCAAAGCTCTCATACTTATCTCATTGCAAAAATTGCAAACTTTGAAGCTATCATATTATGATTCATAATCTGGAATATTACACTCAAAACTAACTTAACTAACTTATGAGGAAGAAATCCTCTAAAAGAGTCCTATCAAGGACCTTCTCATCTCATGAGAAAACACCTCCCGAAGTGAGGTGAACCAAAAAGAATGCATTCAAAACTATCAATCACACAAAGTCCTCAAGAAGTGAGGCACTCTCCCTAAGTGAGAATCTATGCCATGAAGGTTTAAGAAATATGAATCCTCCCCAGGTACCAACCAACCTTCTCAGAGAAGGCTCTTCCCAAAGGGAATCAATAAAATTTGGAAGTAAAAATCTCTCCATAAGTGAGAGTCCCATGTCCCCACGGGCTTGTGGTATAAAAATCTATCCACTGCCAAATTAATCAGGTAGACATCCTCCCTAGTGAGGTCATACAGACAGGAATCATCCTTATGAGGAAATCAGACAGACATCCTCCCTAGTGAGGTCAGATAAATAGGAATCATCCCTATGAGGGATCAGACAGACATCCTTCCCTGGAGAAGTCATCTATATAGGAATATATAGTGAGAAAAAGAACGACTATAGTGAAATTCATTGAGGCTAAAGTCTTGGTAGAGAAGTTCCTCAAGGGACATGTATCCACCTTTGCCTTCAAGTGCAATGACACGCCTAGTATATGCTAAAGGATGATGAATTATAAACTCAATGTGGATATCAATATACTGCCGGTATAGTAGAAAAATGATGTTCCTACATAAGCAGGAAGTAATTGATAATGAGATAGATAAGATCATAGAAGCTGGATTCATCAAAGAGGTCATTTATGTAGTCCGACTGGCCAACGTTGTTCTAGTCAGGTTAGGGAATGGCAAATGGAGATTATACATAGGTTTCATAGACCTGAATAAAGCTCGCCCGAAGAATTACTTTCCATTATCATCTGTTGACAAGATGGTTGACGCAACTGTTGAGTTTGAGTTCCTCACATAGGCAAGTATCTTGTATGTGTACCATCAGATCCGTATGAACAAATAAGACAAGGAGAAAACGAGCTTCATTATAGAAAAGGAAACTTAATTCCATAAGATAATGCTCTTTGGCTCGAAGAACACTAATGCTATCTACCAATTGCTTACCAAAAAAATCTTTAAAAATCAGCTGGGTAGAAATGTTCATCTCTCATCACTGGGGGAAAGTTCATAGGTTTCATGGGTTTTTACCTCAGATCAAGAAGTGAGCATGGTATCAGCAAGGGAGAAAAATCAGATCCAGAGAATGGTTTATTATGCTAGCAGAATGCTGAAAAGGGGCTGAACAAAAGTACTTAAAGATAAGAAAGCTGGTTTATGCCCTCCTGATAGCTGTGAACAAGTTCCGATTATACCTCCCAGACCATCAAGAAGTGGTTTGACTTGACACTCCATTCAAGCAGACTCTTCAAAGAGCCACCATTGAAGGTCAAATGACGCTGCGGCTATTCAAATAGGTTGATATGGATTGAGATCTGAATTAAGAAGAGCTACTAAGGCCCAAGCCTTGGCTGATTTCATCACCGAATGCAGTTTCAATGAGATCGATTCTAAAGAAAGATAGTCAGGAGAGAAACCTTCCTGTGTCTCAGACCTCAGCAGTTCCATTCACTTGTCTTACGAGTGGAACCTATGTGCAGATGGATCCTGCAGTGTCGGAAGAGTTGGAGCAGGGATAGTTTTAAAAGACCCCCAAGGGTATACATCTGAGTTCATATTGAGATTTGATTTCTCCACTTTTCATAACATCTCTGAATATGAGGCAGTGATAAGGGGACTCTTGTTAGCTGAAGCAGTGGGTGTTTTAAATTTAAAACGCATAGTGACTCCTAATTGATAGTGAATCAGATCAATGGAGTATTCCATACCAAAGATAAAAGAGGTCTTGGTGAGATTTAAAGAAAGGCAAGTTCCTACCTGCATCACCAGAATAACCAGAGAGGAAGATATTTAGGCAGATCCCCTTAGTAGAATGGTCATCACACAAATGAGATCTTTACCTCAAAGAGTGAGAGCAGAAATCATAAGCATATGCAGCACAATGAAGCCCCATGATGTATCCTCTTATGAATCACAACCTTATTGGATAAACCCGATTGCAAAGTACTTGAAGACAAAACAACTCCCTTTTGACAGAAATGAAGCTCTTAAATTCTCTATCAGAGCAACTCGATTCACTGTAATAAAAGGAAAATTATACAGGAGAGAATTCCACATGCCTTTACAGTGACATTTGATGCTTAAAGAAACAGATTATGTTATGAAGGAAATTTACGAAGGAGCCTATAGCACCCACACAGGGAGAAACCCCGCCTGTCTAACTTGATAGTCAAGCAGGAATATCTCCGACCTACCATGACGAAGGATGCAACCGAATTTATAAAGAAGTGTAATGTATGCAAGCGATAATTTGGTCCATGCACCGCCTAATCACTGATTACTTCACCAAATTAGTAGAAGCTGAGACACTCGCTGCCATAACTATTCAAAAGGCCATTAACCTCTTATAGAAAAAAGTGATCTACCGGTTTGGTATGCCTAATGTTTTAATATTCAACAATGACAAGCGATTTTCAGTTCTGTCTCACATCCTCAGGAGAATGGTCAGGCAAGCATATCTGACTGAGTTATACCACAGGGCCTATAGAAAAGGCTAGAGGGAGCCAATGCCAGACAGGCAGAAGATCTACTCAGTGCTAGACAGGTAGCAGATCTACTTAGTGACAGGCATGCTGAAGAACTACCTAGTATTTTGTGATCATACAGGATCACACCTAGATCCTCTACTAGAGGAATTTTCGTTCAAAGATATCAAACTCCTCCAAGGGAGAAGAATTGCCTCCATATAAAGTTCTCAATTGAAGATCTCCACCTCCCTAATGGTAGCAAAATCTCCTCTACAAGAAAATTTTTCAGTCATAGAGCCTTGCCTCCCCAAGGAGGCACTCCCTATAGAGAATTGAACTTAGAAGTCAAAACCTCTCCATAAGCGAGAGTCTTGTGTCCCCAAGGACTTACAATATAGACATCCTACTTGAGAAATCCTTACTCAGGAAAACTTCCTCCTTGGGAAGACCTACCCACTACAACCATATCAGGCGTTACTTCTCAGAATTGAGACCCTTCGCCATTATTTAGAACTGACTCAACTAGTCATGCATGAATGCTCTTGGAAGATATCCTAACTGCTTCACTTCAAAGAGCGTCCACATGCTCTCCTATCCTGAATGTCGCTACTCTTTACTCAGGACTTAGGGGGGACTACTGATGATACAAGAAAAATCCCCTACGAATCCTATAGTGACACATGTAAAGTAAGGTCAACCAATATGACATGTCAGCTGCCTTTGACCGATTGACCCCTGTTCCTGTAGCACTCCTCCTTACAACGATTGCTTATAAGGGATCTTGACCTCCCAGTACTTCATACCTTCTGATTGGTGCACTCAGGGAGAACCCCGCCTGTCCAACTGTTTTACCCAGGGGGAATCTCACCTGTCTGACTCAAGGAGGAATCCACCTGTCTGACTCAAGGAGAAATCCACCTGTCTGACTCAAGGAGGAATCTCTCACCCCAAGATCCATACAGTCTTTGACCAGCGCCTACTCCTTGTCAAATCACTGTTCCATCATACAGCTAGCTGCCACTCCTTGATAAGCCGTCACTCCCAGCAGGGCCTCCCCCTATGAGATGCTGACACGTGGCGTCGACCTTTTCACCTGCCCCATCAGTCAGGCATCTCTACCAATAGGCTTTTGACACGTGTCACCACCTTTTCACCAGCCCACCTTCTGGCCAGACATCTCTACTAGTAGGATCTTGACACGTGTCACCACCTTTTTGCCCACTCTCCATATAAGGCTCATGTTAAGAAATAAGGAGGTAACTTCTTCTTCTTCCTATTCATACTCCTTCTTCTTCTTCCTCTTCTCCAACCATGCTGATTTCATTCTAGAAACACATTTTACTGATCTAAATGATCATTTCAACCATTGTTCTCCCTATAAATCACCCCACAGGGGACCTGATCCTGACTGAGGCATCGGAGGGGCTTTGGGCAAACCAAGCCCTCCTTTACCCAAGTGTTCTTCTCTTTTTGCAGAGATCAAGCTTTGACCTTCTTCAACACTGTAGCTGAGACAAATTGTAAGTCTAAGCAGTAACTTTAAATGTAAAATCAAACGTTAAAAGCATACTTGACAGTAAATAAAACAACTTGCACTAAGATTAGCAGTAATTAATAATGCATGCCTGGGGCAAATGTAGTGCAAGTTTTAGAAGAGAATTCCTTCTGCTCTCGAATAATGTATGTTAATAATGTAGCAGTACCACCACCAATCGAATGCCCAACAACCTGAAAAAAGTTAACATACCCGCTAATGGGAATTATGTATGTTAATAACCTGAAAAAAGTTAACATAATGTCAAAATGCATAGCAAAGAATGGTAATAGTGCAGCAGTACCATAACATAATTATGTCAAAATATGATGATACAGGAAAAATCCCCTACTAATCCTATAGTGACACGTGTAAAGTAAGGTCAACCAATATGACATGTCAGCTGTCTTTGACAGATTGACCCCTGTTCCTATAGCACTCCTCCTTACAACAATTGCTTATAAAGGATCTTGACCTCCCAGTACTTCACACCTTCTGACTGGTACACTCAGGGAGAACCCCGCCTGTCCAACTGTTTTACCCAGGGGGAATCTCACCTATCTGACTCAAGGAGGAATCTCTCACCCCAAGATCCGTACAGTCCTCGACCAACGCTTGCTCCTTGTCAAATCACTATTCCATCATACAGCTGGCTGCCACTCCCTGACAAGCCGTCACTCCCAGTAAGGCCTCCCCCTATGAGACGCTGACACGTGGCGTCCACCTTTTCACCTGCCCCATCAGTCAGGCATCTCCACCAATAGGCTTTTGACATATGTCACCACCTTTTCACCAGCCCACCTTCCGGCCAGACATCTCCACCAGTAGGATCTTGACACATGTCACCACCTTTTTGCCCACTCTCCATATAAGGCTCATGTTAAGAATTAAGGAGGTAACTTCTTCTTCTTCCTTTTCATACTCCTCCTTCTTCTTCCTTTTCTCCAACCATGCTGATTTCATTCCAGAAACACATTTTACTGATCTAAATGATCATTTCAACCATTGCTCTCCCTATAAATCACCCCACAGGGGACCCGATCCTGACTGAGGCATCGAAGGGGCTTTGGGCAAACCAAGCCCTCCTGTACCCAAGTGTTCTTCTCTTTTGCAGAGATCAAGTTTTGACCTTCTTCAACGTTGTAGCTGAGACAAATTGTAAGTCTGAGCAATAACTTTAAACGTAAAATCAAACGTTAAAAGCATACTTGACAGCAAATAAAACAACTCGCACTAAGATCAGCAGTAATTAATAATGCATGCCTGGGGCAAATGTAGTGCAAGTTTTAGAAGAGAATTCCTTCTGCTCCCGCAGAATGTATGTTAATAATGCAGCAGTACCGCCACCAATCGAATGCCCAACAACTTGAAAAAAGTTAACATACCTGCTAATGGGAATTGTATATGTTAATAACCTGAAAAAAATTAACATAATGTCAAAATGCATAGCAAAGAATGGTAATAATGCAGCAGTACCATAACATAATTATGTCAAAATGCGGGTAAATTCTATGAACGGTACCCAAACTTTGCACTCGATTACAAAATGGTACTATTACTTCAATTTGTATCTTTTTAGTACCAAAACATCGATTTTAGTTGCACCGGGAAGTCCCAAAAACACAATCAGGCCAAATTTGATGTCGTGGCAACCGGAGATGCCCCATCAGCAGCCACATCATATGACACGACAGCAATTAAAAAACAAAAAGTGAAAAAAAAAAGAAAAAAAAAGCTTAAGTTAATAATGCTGCTTGTTATGAATTGGATTATTTCATAATTCTCTCAACTGGTTCGAAAAGCAAAACATCAAATAAGTTGCAACAGTTTGCCGATGTGGTATACGATGTGGCTACTGACTGGGCATTTCTGGTTGCCATGTCATCAAATTTGGCCTGATTGTTTTTTTGGGACTTCCTGGTGCAACTAAAATTGATGTTTTGGTACCAAAAAGATACAAATTGAAGTAATGGTACCATTTTGTAATCGAGTACAAAGTTTTGGTACCATCCAGAGAATTTACCCGTCAAAATGCATAGCAAAGAACTAAACAACCAAAAGCAAGTACCTAAACTTTTGGGGATAAATGGGTAATTGGATGGAAATGCTGCAAAAAGAAACAAAATCGAATTCTTCCTGAGGCCATGGTAAATGTTGCACAACCCAAACGCATAAAAACGTGAAGCCATAAAATCCACATGCAAGGCATAAACATAACAAAATGTGAAGAAATCCCAATTAAGCGGCCACAGCAAAAATAGCATTTCTTAGCAAAGTCACAAAGCAATTACATTGAGTAGACAGAGAGCTGAGCTTAGCAATCCAACAAAGAGATATTCGTCTGTTTGAAGAGGCAATTGGGTCCTCGTTGTGACGGTCGACGATCATCTGTGAGGTGTTAGGTTTGCCATTTTAAGAGATTCAGAATTTGATTTTATATTCATATTAGTTGTAAGTTGATTTGTTTCATTTATAATTTACTGCTTTATGATTTTGCAACACGATTCAATATATTTTCATGATCTAGTTCATTTTTTTTTTTAATATATATGCTTGCTTTTGTTTATTATTTGCATTCATAGTTTATTTAGCTTCATGTCTGTGTATACAACTATCTCCATTATCAATATCCATGGCAGGCAATAAAAGGTAACTGAACATAGCATAGTAAAGCAGCAATGCCACAAATAGATGACCCGCTCCATAAGCAGCAATGTGTGTATGCATATATTTTTATTTGCTTAATTTTTTTATCAGCCGCTTCATTGCCTCCATCAACAGCAAGTTGACAAGCATTGAAATTTTTTTCAAATGATAATCCAACAAATAATTATTTAGATCACACAAAAATTATACCCCGAATTCCCAATTTATAAAATAAAAATTAAAAACAAAATTATTTGAATTATGTGAATTGTGATCAAAACTGCTATACTTCACTATGAAATTAATTAGTAATATGTATTAATTATACAAAATTATTACTGAACTATAAAATTAATTGAAATATTCAAAAATTTCTCAAATGATTTTTTCTTTTTTTTTGAGATAAAATCAGCTAAAATAAATTAATGAAAGGGAGGAAGATCCTCCAATACAGCTGATTGAATACGAGAAGGGGCACCTTCCAACAAAATCACATCTTCTTGGAGATCAAGAGCCCACTTTGCCAAACAATGGGCAACTTTATTACACAAACGAGGAGAAAATGAAAAACTAACAAAATCAAACTTTCTAACAAACTTTTCAAATTACTGA
>CATIWK010149200.1:0-10409 GCA_949634005.1 Mallotus japonicus | reverse complement strand
TTTTTTTTTTTGAAAATTTAATAATAGTACTTAGAAGCTGCTTGTACCCAAATTGAATTTTGGGCTAAAAATTATAAAGCTCATTATTTTTAATATGATTAAAAATTTAAAAGCCTACATTGAGGTCCAATTATTTGCACAAAGTTGAGCTAGAGGATATGAATTAGAAGGATCTGGAAGCAACTGTTCGCATTTCACAGAGGCTTGGGGAAAAAGGCGACTGGAGAAGTTATTTTACGTGAATTTATTTCTTGAAAAGAGAAGACTTCTAAGCTGGGGGCAATTATTTGAAAAAATAAATTTTAGCAGTATAAAAGGCAAATGAATGATTGAATAGAAGATCATATACACCAATTTACATCAACTACATCTAGAATTTTAGAATTATTAATCATTTGCTTTAGATTACCAGCACTGTCAATTTTAGTTTTGTAGTAAGCTTTCAAATCAATACAATTTCCCTTGCAAGTGTTCAAATTGTCTCTCTTATTTACAAATTAATTTCCATCTCTAAAATCCAAGAAAATTGTGGTAAAGGAGCTTGAGAATCCGTAAACGTCTAAAAGAAGTCAGGTCATTTTTTGAGGACTCGCTCCTCTGGCATGCTCGTAATTACTCTAAAATCGAAAAATAGCCAACAATCTTTTGGCACGCTCGGTGGGACACGTTTTAGTGAGATGACAAAACTACTAAGAAGTGGAAAATAAGTATCTGATGTTGGAGATTCAACCAACAAAACACCTAAAGAAGTAGGTGATGAACATTCAGAAGAAAATCAGGTGCCTCAGGGCGAAAACAAGGATGAGGCGCCTACCGATCTATCAGGTCAGAAACTGAAAGAAGTTGATATAGTTAAGAATACTCAAGTCTTAAAGAAAGCCTTTCTGGATGCAGTACCTCAAATGTTTAATTCTCTGTAACAAAGCTTTGAGAATTCCCTGAAGCAAGGCTTTCAAAAAAAATTTCAAGATGTTGTCCAAGCATATTCCAAAATGAGTGAACAGTTATCTAAACAACATGTTACTGTATCCAAGCCAGACATAGCAGAGGAGGAGTCTTGCAATTCTACAAATATTGCTCCTTTGGTGCAACCAATTACTGATGAAATGTATATTCCTCCATATCGGAGGGATGAGGTAGGGCTTAATAATAAAGTACTTACTCCTAACAGCCTTAATGGCCGAAATGGAAATAGTAGTAATATTAATAATAATAGACCTAATCAGCAAATTTTGGCAGGACTAACCCAGCCTTGCAGCCAGGAGTGTATGAACAAGAAGGAAGAGGCACGGGGGGCAATTTTCCCTAGGGTTATATGCCCAGTCCCCAGGGCCAAATGAATTTTTCTCAGGCATACATTCCACAGCCTCAAGCACCACCAATAGGAGTTGACCTGGATGCGGTAAAGGATGTTGTACTGGAGCTGTATGGGCCTAGTTTGCATCAAGTTGGCCGCCCAAAATTCCATAAGCCATACCTAGATATGATAGACAGGGATAATCCTCATCCTAGAGGTTATAGAGTTCCTGAGTTTTCCTTATTCTCTGGGGAAAACGGACAGTCAACATTAGAGTATATTGCTCGTTTTACAATTCAATTCAGAGAGTTAGCAAACTTTGAGAATTTTCCTAATTTTTAAATTAAGATTATTTCCTAATAGTTTGACAGGAACTGTATTCACCTGGTATGCAACATTGCCCAGAAATTTTGTCCTTACTTGGCAGGAGATGGAGCGACAGTTTCACACTCAATTCTTCAGGACAAAGCCAGAAATCTGCATAGCTGAACTTTCCAGGATAACTCAGAGGGCCGGAGAGAGTGTATATTTATTCATCTCTAGGTTCAAAAGGATGAGAAATAGATACAAAATCATGTTACCTGAAGGTGAATATGTCAAAATGGCACAAAGGGGTCTGGATATTGAACTGAGGAAGAAATTCTAGGGCATGGAATTTCATGATTTTTATGAGCTTGCTGCCAAAGTAAGTAAATATGAGGAATTTCTTAGAGAGGAAAATCAAAGGAAGAACGCTTCAATGGGAACTTATTTTCAAGAGGTGTCTAATGCTGAAGTTGCTACTGCTGAACTCACAAACACAGGATCTTATGTTTGTCCTCTCCTGGAAAAAAAGACTCCTGAAGCATGGAAGAAATCCCAGACATCTAATCCTCAAATGCAGTACACATTTGAAGTGTCAAAAATAGAGCAAATATTTAATTTTCTTCTCAAAGAGAAATTTATCAAGTTACAACCTGATCACAAAATACCCACAACAGAGGAGCTGAAAGAAAAAAATTATTGTAAGTACCACAATTCTTACAATCATTCTACTAACGCTTGTTAGGTATTAAAAAATGTGGTTCAATAATTTTTTCCTAGAAGGGAAGAGAATGTGGTTGCCCCAAGGTTTACCAGAAAACAACCAAGATTTGTTATTCCACCACCTATGAATCTTAGCAAGGGCTGGCAGCGCATAGAGCACAGGAAATTCCCATAACACTTGACTCGTACATAAAAAAGAAGGCTTTAAAGGCAACGTGCTGCTGAAAGAAAAGAGAAAGAACAACAAGTGCAAGATCAAGTAATGGAAAAGGTGGAACCTGTTAACAAGTCTAAATTTAGGAGATTGGCTACTGAAGATCCAATTGCTAGCAAAGAGGAGTCTATTGAGAGCTTAGGTTCTCAAGAAGTTAACTTTAAGGGAAGCATGGAATTAAATGAAGACATGGAGATTGATGCATTCAAGACAGGGGATAACCCATTCCATTATGGGTGTGCTACTCCCTCAGCCATGCTATCTCAGGAATTTATGATGCAAGATGCTGAGAAAAGTGAATCCCATAATACTTGGGGGCAACCTCTTCAAAGGAACCAGTAGAACACCTAAGTGGCGTTGTGATTCAGACTATTAGGCCTGATCAACCTAAGAGAGTTATCCTTGAAAAGCCATCTCTAGAAATGACCAAGAATATAAAACCTCTGTATATTAAGGCTCACCTAAATATCAAGCCTTTCTCCAGAATTCTAGTGGATAATGGCTCAGCCATAAATGTGATACCACTTAGACTTTTGAGCTCTCTTGGTAAAAGTAAAGAGGATTTAATTTCTACTAACATATTTGTTTAAGCTTTTACAGGAGAAATCACAGGAGTGTCTGGGGTTTTACCAATTGATATGTTGGAAGCAGGCAGTCACTTACTACCTTCTTTGTAGTTGAATCAAGTGCTAGCTACAATGCACTACTTGGAAGGGATTGGATTCATGCTAATTGGTGTGTGTCATCTTCTCTACACCAATTCCTTCTATTCTAGAAAGATAATGATGTTGAAGTGGTTTGGGCTGACAACAAGCCATTTAGTACCTATTCAGACAATTTGGAGGCTAAATTCTATAATGTTAACTTGGTGCCTCTTAAATTTTCTAGAAGAAGAGTGAATGGAGATCCTAGAAACATTCATTTCTCCAAGGAAGACATGGAAGCAAAAGTGCAGGAGCACTCATATTTAATTTACAAGGATAAAGCTATCGTGCCTTATACCTATTGGCCAATGGAGAAGCCAATCATTGAAGAAATTGATGTTTAGACACACAGAGGAAGAATTTGGCAGTAGCTACAACTGCTATGAAGAAGTGTCTGATGCAGCAAATTACAAATAAAAAAATTAATGAAAAATTAGAGGTAAATGGAACGGAAATCTTAGGTGAAGAAGAATTTGAGGATGTTGATGAACTATAGATAAAAAATGTAAAGGAGACACCACAACGCCTTCAAGATGATCAATATGAAGTTCAATACCCTCTGAAGGAAAATAATTTTGGCACAAAGAAAGATCCAAGAATCACTCATGTCAATTCTTTATTGAAAGAAGAAGTCAAAAGGGAGTTAGTTGCAATTTTAAAAGAATTCAAAGATTGTTTTGCATGAGACTACAGATAGTTGAGCACCGCCTTCCTATAAAGCCTGAATTTCATCCTTTTCAACAACCTCCCAAGAGAATGTCAAAGGAGGTAAAATTAAAAGTCAAAGATGAAATTAAAAAATTACTCAAAGCTGGCTTCATCAGGCCAACCAGGTATGCTGAGTGGCTTTTTAATATAGTCCTTGTAATGAAAAAGAATGGTAAACTTAGAGTTTTCATAAACTTTAGGGATTTGAATTTAGCCACTCCTAAAGATGTTTATGTTATGCCTGTAGTTGATATGTTAATTGATGCTACCTTCAGGAATGAACTTCTATCATTCATGGATGGTTTCTCAGGGTATAATCAATTTTTTATTGCGAAAGAAGATGTGTCTAAGACCGCATTTAGATGTCCAGGAGCAATAGGAACATTTGAATGGCTAGTCATGCCTTTTGGTTTAAAAAATGCTGGTGTTACATACCAAAGGGCTATGAATGCTATTTTCCATGACATAATCGGCCATCATATGGAGGATTACATTGATGATATAGTGATAAAATCTAAAAAGGCCTATGATCATGTTTCTCATTTGAGAAATAGCTTTGAAAGAATGAGGATTTATCATTTGAAGCTTAACCCTCTTAAATGTGCTTTTGGTGTATAAGCTGGAAACTTTTTGGGGTTTCTTGTGCATCAAAAAGGAGTTGTAGAATTTGTGGTAGCTCCATATGAGGCTGATGCACAATTGGAATACTTGTCTTGATTTTCTTTGGTTGCTAATAAACCATGTTTAAGATGGATCATTATGGAAATGGAGAAGAGATCATTTTAGACAACATTTTTTATTCTGTGGATTACAAGCCTTCATTCCAACTTTTTGATAAGGAATTGCTTATAGGTGAGTTCTGAATGACATCTTTTTAAGATGTGCAAATTATAAAAGAGGAACGTCAGCAATGAAAGAAAGTGAACATAAGGAGATTTTTTAAAAACTTGTGTTGATAAAATTCCTATACTATCCACTAATCTTGAAAAAGTTTCTTATTGATTGTATATAAAAGTGGTATGAAACATCCAATGTATGGTTCATTGAAGCTAAATGGAGCAAAAGTGGATTCATACCATCAATAGAAGAGTACTTTAAGATTAGCATGATATCTGTTGCTACACATACTCTATTTCTTACAGGTTTATGTTTCTTGAGATCAAAATAGAATCCATGGCTTGTGTTGTATATATTTGCATTTAAATTAATAATTTAGGCACCTAATTTTGCTTGTTATAGCTAGATAGATTTAATCATTGTATTAGATAGCAGATTTAAACTCTACATAGTTTTAAATTTTGATTGTAAGTCAGTTGTATTTATACCTTTATCTTACAGACTATTTTTTTTTCTTTTTGCAAGTCGGCTGTATTTTATGAGTGCTGCGAACTTCAGGTGTCCATTCGAGATGCTAGACTATAGTTTTTTTTAATCCTATTTGTCTTGTACTTCATAAATAGCACACTATTTAAATGTTTAACTTTATTGTATAAACTCATATTTTGTAGAATTGTTGTACTTTATATGCAATTATATTTTTTATTAAATTAAATAAGTTGTGCACTGTTAGTATTACTGAATAATATTTTCTTCAAACTGATTTAAATAGTTCTCTTTTAGGAAACTACAAATATTGAAAAAAATTACAAATATCTATTTTTAAATTAGAAACTGAATATAAAAATATATTTCTATATTAAAAACAGATCTTTGGTTGTTGCTAAAATGGAAACGGAATTCATTTTTAACTATGATGATTTAATCTCTCAAAATCAGAAACGGAACATAGCATTACGTTTCCAAATTAGAAATAGAAAATAGCATTCCATTTCTAAATTAGAAACGGAACCATTTCGTTTCTAATTCAAAAATGGACAATTTTTGTTACTATTCCGTCTCTAATTAGAAACAAAATTTAAATTACGTTGCTAACCTAATTTGCAATGAACGATATAGTAATAGTAAAATTCTATTTCTAAATCCATTTCTGAAGTAATTAGAAATGGATTTTTCAATATTAGAAACGAAAAAATCCATTTCTAAACTGCATTTTTCTTACAGTGACACAGTACTTCATCTTTATAGTTACCTATGGAAAATGCTATCTTCACTTGGTTAGTCACTATTATTTCCCCATAATCATTCAACTATTACAATGTGTAAGGCCTAGGATGCTTCATGGTATATAAATGCAATTTCTCAACTAACATGGTACTAACTACATTTGTGCAACTACCCCTATCAATGATCATACAACATACCTTATCTTGCACCTTGCATCTAGTGTGAAAGATGTTCTCAACTTTTACCTCATCCTCTGTCTTGGTTTGCACATTCATGATCCGCCTTGTAACAAGAAATTCACCATGTGATGGACTTTATACGGCCTCATCATCATTTCACCACCCTATAGTCATGGTGCACTTATTTGGACAATTAGCAGAGATGTGCACATAACCCAAACATTTAAAACAGTGAACATCACGAGAACGTTCAGTTTGAGTCTTATCTTTATCTTTGGCCTTGACGTTCTCCCTTCCTTTTATCCTTTGTTGTTGTCAAATTTTGCCTTATTATAGCTCTTATCTCCATTAGGATAAAAATTCTATTTTTTTATTTTTTTATTATTTTTATCAATTTTTTAACCAATCAAAATTAAGAAAAATCATTTTTCAAAAATTAAAAAAATGAACGAAAATTGATCGAAATTGTACAATTCCGACCGGAATTGCGTATTTCCGATTGAAAATACGTAATTCTGATCAAAATTATACATTTTCGATCGAAAAATGTGTAATTCCAGTCGAAATTACATATTTTCGATAAAAAATATGTAATTCCGATCGGTAATTCTCCCTTTTTCATTATTTTTATTTATTTTCTTTAATTGAAAATTAAACCACAAAAGAAAAGAAAATCTTGCAAATAGGTCCTTAAAAAAGTTACAATTAAGTCCTGAGATTCAAAAATCAAAATCTAAAGACCTATTTATAACAAATTATCATCATCGAATCTTCTGTCGCATCCATACTCAAATCATCCAGAAAATTAGGTGCTTACAACAATTTTAGGTTGAAATTCAATTCCGGGAGCTCAATTTGATCTCCAAAAAGGTCTGGTGACCAAAGTTTGACTTTTCATTCGAAGGCTTTCTGTTGTTAAATCAAAGCTCCCAAATTGAAAACTAGTATGAAAAATATATGACACAAGCATAAAAAAATAGTCCTTTCGGGACTTTATTAATTAACTCGACACGAACTTTCTATCTCTTAATCATTAGAACCTTTTTCTTAAGCCAAACATTGTTTGTCAATGGTTTATTCAGGGTTTGGTTTGATCTTAGTAAGGTTCAATTTGGTATTTAGGTGGGGTTTTAGTGTTTTAAATGATTCTAAAATTGCTTTTCAATTATCATTCTTGATCAATCTCATCTATTGGTGAGATATTTTTCTTCTTTCATCATTGGCTTTAGGGTTTTAAAAAACGACCCTAATAGTCATCATAATTGGCATATTATAATATGAATAATATGTCACTTTAGCATATGCCATTTAGCCATGATTGCCATATCCATGCATCTTTTCATGATTCTTATATCCTTATTGTCATGCTCATTCATTTTGCCATGATTATACATTTTATATACTATTGTTGTGTGCTTATGTGTATATATTGTGTTTACATTTGCATGTACTAGTTGATCCAAAATAGTATATATTTCTTGGAAGTAGTATATCAAACTATTAAGGCTGGCCTTGCTTAGTATCTGGGCAGTATGGAGATACCTTGAATGCGAAAAGCCTGCTCCTGCTGACATTGACATCCCAACCCAATTGAAGCAGAACAAAAGATTTTATGCAACCATAGGCCCCGATAGCTAAAGAGCTACGATGCATATGAGATGGAAAATCAACACATTCCCATGCTCTCAAGGGAAGTTTAAACCAAGTTCTAATTCAAGTATTGACTGTTAGTGATATGCCCTAGGCCAATTGTGTAATGGCCATACTTTGACTTTGTCATATTTCTATTTTATTAATAAAGAGGCATTTTTCATTATTACTGGCTAGTTCTAATAACGTTCCTTGATTAGTTAATTCTACCTAAGGTCATTAAGTATGTGATTTGATAGTAAAACTCTTAGGTGATACTTGAGTTCTAATCTAAAATATCCCCAGTCGATCATTATTATGGGAACAATAATGAATAAAGACTAGTATGAGGTTGGCTAACAATTATGTTTTACTGATCATGTATATGAGATATTGAGTCAAACTCATAGGTACATATTTAGAGAAATGATGTACTGGATTAACCCACTATGAGAATACTACATGGATAATTGTCATAAGTGATTCTCATTACAGTAGTATTATTTCAGTCCTTTGATAAAAAATCACCATGGTTTTCTACACAATAAGTTCTATATTTTGACACATTCTTACATTATCTTTAACCGGATGGTAAAGTTATGATTAGATATAGAATAAGTTATGTGAGGAATGTGAGTGATTGAGATGGAATTTGTCCCTCAGTTATTTTGAGAAGATATCTGTAGGCCCCCCCGATATGTTAGACAGAAGAGAAATGCATGGCTATGCTAGAATGAGTTGATAAAGAGTTATCAATATCAGATAAAAAGTTATCAGTATTAGTCTACTTGAGATCGAGAAATAATATGATTGGATTATATAAGGATGACATAAACCATGCCTTATGTTCAATCAAGATATCGCGTGATAAAAGAACTATAATACACACTGTGTATTGGGTTATATCAGATTATCAACCTTCACATAACTTGGATAGTCATAATGTCTTGCTAGAGGCCACTTATGACTTGTGTGCTAAAATGGGAATTTTATACTAGTGCCAATGTTGTGTGAACCTGAGGTTGCACACTTAGAACTGGTCCAAAGCAGACTTGGGTTAACTAACCCAATAATAATCTCTCTAAAAGAATAAATAAATAAATATGCATATATTTATATTTATTTATTTCCTTATTTATTTAATTTAAGTTTTATCTTAAATAAATTAGAAATGATTCTAATTTTGGAATTTGAATCAAAAAAGAAAAGGAAGTTTAATTTTACCAAAATTGTTTTAGTAAGTAAGTGGTTCGAGAAACCCTAGATGAGATGTCTATATATACATCTCATATTCTAGGGTTTTCTATGCTCTCATTCTCCTCCTTCCTCCACTTCCTTTGAGAAAAAGAAAATAAACATAGAGAGAAAAAGAAATAAAAAATCATTTTTGAAAAGGGTGCTAGCACACCAAAATTGCTTTGGTCACCTTGTTCATGTGGATATTGGTAGAGGATGTGGTCATATTAGTGGTGTCTTAATCCGACAAGAAAACACAAAAAGCTCGAGGTAGGGTGTCACCAGTGTGAATCCCCTCTCATCCTTCCAATATTCTTGCCTTGAAATCACCTTGGAAAGTTTTGGAAACCCTCTCAATCGATTTATTGAAATTACATGGATCCTGTAAAGGAGTTTCGTGATTAAAATTTTTAATTTTTACTGCGTTTTGCATCACGGAATCCAACATTGACAGCCCTCACCTCATGTTTAGTTCTTTCAATAAACCAAAACTATAAGAAAATTTGACCCCTTGAATCAATAATAAACAAGAAACAATGGCTAAGAAGAAAATGCCACAATCTATAGCCTGAAATATAAATTGATAAGTTAAAGGACGTTTGTTACAAATACAAAGGTTTGATAAGAACATATGGTTACATAGTAACCAAAAAGAAACACACTCTTTTATTCATCAGTGAATTCAAGTTCTACCACTCTCTTTTACAATGAAACTATAACCTTGTTTATATAAATATAAGGTCAAGCTTACATAACAATTCTAAACTCTATTGCATAAGATTATTTGACCTACTAACCTGCCATTATAGCCATTAACTATAAACATGCCCACTAACACACATTTATTTACTCTAATGACATTAAATAACCATCTAACATCCATTTGAGTATTGTATTTGGTGCTCAAAGATGCCTTATTCCATGTCAAATGACTATTGGAATATTTTTTTGTAATTGCCAAGTTGTGCCATGGTGTTACTCTTTGCATTAAAGCTTATAGTAACAGTCCAAAATAAGATTTAATTGCTGAATATAGGGCTGCAGTCACAGGGGTAAGGCTAGATCATAGCAGAGATATTGAGCTTTCTTTGCTTGTATTTTTAGTTTCCTACGATTGCAGATGAGGCTGCTATCATGATAGACATTTTAGCCCCCAAATTTACTTATTTTTATGTGTTTTTTATAATTATTTGGGCTTTTTTTTTTATCCCTTATTGAATTGGATGAAATTTGGATGTTCTTAGTATTTGGAATCACATCATAACCCTTCCTTTAAGAAAGATTTTTTCTTAAATCTTGGTCTTCCATATGATGAAAGATTTATGAGAATATCAAATCCTCCAAAAACACAA
>CATIWK010149169.1:0-15581 GCA_949634005.1 Mallotus japonicus | reverse complement strand
TTTCAGTTAAAAACATAAGGTGTCAAAATGAGATTTGGGGTAAACATCAGGGTTATTTTTGGACATTGTCCCTTGGTTCTAATGGAAAAATTTAACACCGTTAAATGTGGTGTTTAAATGCACCAGATTTAATAACTTTAGGGTCATAATTGGACTTCAAAAAACATAAAGTGCCAAAATGAAAATTGAGGTAAACATTAAGGTCATATTTGGACATTTTCCCAAATTAATTTAATTTGAGTTGTTTGTGAGTAGATAAAACGACGTCGATTGCTAAGAGTTCCAACGCACAATTTAGTTCTCGGACTCCGAGTTGCAGAAGCACAGCGCTGTACTGGCCTTTTCGCTGGCAAGCCTCGCTCGCATCTGGAGGATCAAAGAAGAAGAAGAAGAGGAAAAAAAATGCAATGGTACATTGTAGCTTCTTTCCTCACCATTTTAACCAGTTCTCAGGTAATTAACTCGACCCTAACCCTAACCCTAACCCTAAACCACTCCAACCTCTGCTCTGTTGTTTGCCTATAAATTTATTTTGATTATTTTCAGGGAATTCTAACAACATTATCTCAAAGCAATGGAAAATATAAGTATGACTATGCAACTGTGCCTTTTCTAGCTGAAGTGTTTAAGGTACTCACTTGTTAATTCTCCATATTCTGTTTCAAATTTGTTTATTTATCTATAATTTTTTCTACTGTTGTTCAGTTGGTGAAATGATGATTTTGCTATGTGTGCGCGTCATGTGTTTGTGTGAATCTGGCAGCTTATAGTTTCGAGTTTTCTACTATGGAGAGAGTGCAAGAATTCACCTCTTCCAAAGATGACTACGGATTGGAAAACCGTCCGATTGTTTCCTATTCCTTCTATTATTTATTTGATCCACAATAATGTTCAATTTTCAACCTTGATTTATGTTGATACTTCTACTTATCAAATAATGGGCAATCTCAAGATTGTTACTACTGCAATTTTATTTAGGTTAGTTTTCCTGCTTTTTCCTCGTCTTATTTATTTATTTTCATGCGTTGTGAATGAGTTTGGTTCCTGCTTTAGGTTGATCCTTAAGAAGAAACTTTCTAATTTGCAGTGGATGGCGATTGTTTTGTTGGCTGTTGGAACAACCACAAGCCAGGTGCTACTTTATTATTCATTTAGCAATGTTTTTTTTTTCTCTGTGGTTTTGTATATTTATGCAGAATGATAGTGTACTCATGTATGACAGTGTTCATGTATGACACTGTTTCCTATCTGCACAAGTCTAAGAATGCGCATAATCTCAAATATGAAGCTTTCGTTTTGTATAACTAGCTCATAGATATTCCAAGTGTTAGAAAAATGAGTTATTGTCTTATGGAGTGTTGATAGTGTTTACAAGTCAGGACAAGAATGACTCTTCTCTGGTATCTTGGTAAAGGTAAAGGGCTGTGGTCAGGCTTCATGTGAATCCCTTTTCTCATCACCAATTCAGGGGTACCTGTTAGGAATTCTATCTGCTTGTCTTTCAGCATTAGCTGGTGTTTATACAGAATTCCTGATGAAGAAGAACAATGATAGTCTCTACTGGCAGAATATTCAATTATATACGTAGGTATCCTTTCTTTCCACACTTTTTTTTTTTCAATTATTGTTATTGCTCTATTTTTGAAGGCATTAATTGTCTACGACTATTTGTTGGACATGACATTCTTAAATGATATGTTAAGGTTTTGTCTTTTTGCTTTCCTTCTTCGATATGTTTTCAAGTCTTCTAGTTGTATATGAGGGGTAAAAACATGAAATCTAATCGACACGCTTCATCATGGTTGGCATCCAAAAACCTAAGAGAATTGTGTATTGCTTCAGTCATAACTGTGGAAAATGGATTTTCTAGTGACTTAATTGGTTTTTTTTTTGCCCTAACTGTTGTAATGATTTTTCCAATAATTTTCTTGTAAATGGAAAATTGCAATTTCTGAGTGTTTTCTTTAGATTTCCCATTTAATGTTGGATCAGGTTCTTGATACCAAGTTGTGGAATAGAAGGGTGTAAGAATTTCTTGTACAAATAGTACTGAGGGGGGAGAGGGAGGGAGAGAGAGAGAGTGATATGGTTAATTATCCGGTTTTGAATAATTGATTTTCAGTAGAAGAAACTAGTTCTTATCAGTTTACTTGGATTCAGATAATTATTTCTTTATTATCAGAAGATATCACCTAGTGAAAATCTGTTGAATGAATTTGTAGAATGCAATTAAGCTGACCAAAATACATGGAATTGCTTAAATCTCTTAGAGGATAACTTTTAACAGTGGACATTCTTTATCCAGATTTGGAGCAATTTTCAACATGGCTCGACTTCTCCTAGATGATTTCAGAGGTGGGTTTGAGAAAGGACCATGGTGGCAACGCCTTTTCAATGGATACACCATCACAACCTGGATGGTAGTGTTAAACTTAGGATGTTCTGGACTTCTAGTTTCATGGTTAATGAAATATGCTGACAATATTGTCAAGGTATCTCCTTTTATTCTATTGTAAATTTGTGTTTGTGCATGTGGGTGATATTTCTTCATAAATTCTGCCATGAATGTTTTGGCTAGGACTTGTTTCTTTAGAATATCTTGACATCCTGATATGTGATAAATTCACAAAATTTTAACTTTTGTATCCCTCGTTTTTCAAAATTCTCTTTTGAGTGTTACTGGTTCTTTTAATTTATTTCAGGTGTACTCAACGTCAATGGCAATGCTATTGACTATGGTTCTATCCATGTTCCTCTTTAATTTCAGTCCAACATTGCAGGTAAACTTCATGCCACCTCTCGCTTCCCCACTTCTAAGTTCTAATAGGGTGTGCATGGCAACCCTGGCATGAACCTGACCCTGTAAAACTAAGGGCATGATATCTTTAATCCCACCCTGGCCCACTTAGGCATGAATTATTTGTTTTTATAAAATATCATAATTTTTTCTAGAAAATATGTATTAGATTTAGTTTTTTTCTAAAAAAATCTGGAGCTGCCTAGCTGGAGGCCCATTATCTTTGTCTTAGGGCTGAGTGCGGGCTCAGCCTGGTCCGTACCTGGCGCATGCCTGACCTTCTCCTTCCATCTTTGGAATGTTTCTCTTTTTCACATGTTAACTAGAAGGATTTCTGCTCAGCAATTTTGAAATATTGATCATATGTATCTATCCCTTTTTTCCATTGTGTTGGTGCAGCTCTTCTTGGGAATTATCATTTGCATGATGTCACTACACATGTATTTTGCACCACCAGGTATGCTTGTGGATCTGCCTGTTGTGGGAAAAGCAGATCCAGAGAGTCTCATAGACGTTTCTGTTGAAAGAAGAACAGATTCATGATGTTTTATAATTTGCAAAGTTACCAAATATTTTGTTAGTTTTTAATTAAATGAATATCCTATAAGATGGCAAATATTTCCTTGACTGCTAGGGAAAAACCTTCAATAGGTGACCTCTTTTGATATGTTAGTTGATCTTGTGCTCAAGTACATTATGTTATGCCATTAGATAATGCTGCATTGCTTATGGACTCCTCCTGCCATGGAGAAAGGAGGGAAAAAGAAGATTTATGGCAATTGTACAATTTAGAAGAATATGATAATCCAAACGTCAATATCTGGCTTTCTGATCTTTGGTGGGTCTTTGGCATCTCTAAGCCTCAGAGTTGCAACCACCAACCGACAAGAAAAGAAATTAAAGCCGCCATATGTGGTCTATATTTTCTCTCTAGTTGTTTCATACTCGTCATGGCCTGTTGTTTTTGGTTTTTGTTAATAATTCAATGGCGTCCAAAGTTAACAGTGTACCCTGCATTGTTAATGCTCTTCGATTATTGGGGAAATTGATGCCTTTTCTGACATTCATAAATGAGATTTTGTGGACGAGAACAATTGGAGGAACAATTATATTTATAGTTGTATAGTTGAGTCAACAGGGAGTGGGTATACTGAATTATGGCGATCTACATTAAACCTGTTGATTTAACTAAACTTCAATTTGCATGGAAAAAGTAGGGTATAAGAAAGAATCAATGTTACCTAGTCTTCCCTGATCTTTAATCTATATATGGATTGCTAAACAGAGAGATTTTGTCTATGAAGTAATGATATGCCATCATGCTAAAGCAAAACCAGTTCAAAATTGATTAATAGCCAAATTATGTTGTGAGTTTGCTGCATGTGAAAGAAAACGTTAAATTAATAGTGAAACTAATAATTAAGAAATTCTTTCGGCATCAAAATATCAGGAATTATATTTGCATAAGCAAATCTGAAAAGAGTTCATTGATGAAGTCAATGTCATTTTAGCTTCGTGGAGAAGTTAAAACCAATGGACGTCAAGCTGGCTGGTTGAGTATTTATTTTGTTGGTTGCAAACGCCGGTTGAGTAATATATATATATTTATTAATTAAAGCACTCAACTCGAACTTCTCATCCCACTATCTTCTCCCCTTGTGATCTAGTTGTTCAAAAAACCAAAAAAAAAATCTCTACACTGTTTTTTTTCATTGAATCTTCTATTATCTCCTAATTAAAGCATTGTTTTCTCAGCAATTAATTAACTGAAATAGTGCCTTGCCTCGACAATATCTAGTGTACCATATTACACCCACTCACCTACGAAACCATTATCGCATTGAAGGCTCTATAAAATGGGCATTAACGTGGCTTACTATAGCTCAGCAATCATACAGCAAAGCAAAAAAAAAAAAAAAAAAAAAAAAAAAATGGAGTCCGTGGCTAGGCCAGTTGCGAACATAGGCAGTAGGCCAAATGGGGAGCATGCAAAGGATCATTGTGGGTACTTCCAGATGCCATTGCACTACCCAAGATACACACGAGCTGAATACGAGAGCATGCCAGAGTGGAGGCTTGATTGCCTGCTCAAAGAGTATGGTCTGCCCATCACGGGAGATGTTGATCACAAGAGGAAGTTTGCTATGGGAGCTTTTCTTTGGCATCACTGAACCTTTCTAGTCTAGTAATCTCATGTCCGAGAAGTTAATTGTATGATCATTATGCCTATACCCACAAGGTTAATTATCTAGCTTTTGTCAGCATTGTTCTGTAAAAATATCAAGTGATATGTGTGTAGTGTAGCCATTTGGGTTGCTGTTGTTCTACTTTGTTGTATGATCGATTGATAAGATCATTGTCTGTGATTTGCAATTGGATATAAAAGAAGATGGTGGTGGTGATTTGCCTTGCACTTATTTATTTTGGTTCTTTGTTCCCTCCTCTTCCTACAAAGATTGCCAGATGTTTTCATTGCGACTAAGCTTGAAAGTAATATAAAAGAGCAATCAACTATTCAATTAAAATCTTTAAAATGTGCTAGGATGTAACCTCCCTTTACTTAATTTAGATTTTAAGAAACTTCAAGGTTCTCATATTAAATTTTTCTAAACTCTACATGATACAATTATCTCCATTGGGAAAAAAAAAAATATTACAGCACAAATAAATAAGTATTGGTGCTAGAAGAGCACCGGTGATTAGTCATCTCTTTTTCGCGGATGACAGTTTCTTTTTCTTTAAAGCCACGGAAGAAGAATGTCTTCGGATTTTAGAGTGTTTCTCTGCATACGAAAAAGCTTCGGGTCAGTTGATAAATTTTCAAAAATCTTCAGTTTCCTTCAGCTCTAATACTGATCATTCTCTTCGTCATCGGCTTTGTGGTTTGTTGAATGTGCCTTTAACGGATAATCATGGGAAGTATCTTGGTTTACCATCTCTTGTGGGGAGGAATAAGAGACAGGTGTTTGAGTTCATTAAGGATAAGGTGTGTGCTAGAGTTCATGGGTGGAAAAACAAGCTCTTATTAAGGGCTGGTAAAGAAATTCTCATTAAAACGGTAGCACAGGCTGTTCCAACCTATGCTATGAATGTTTTCCTGCTTTCATCATCTGTTTGTTTGGATATTGAGCACCTTCTTAATGGTTACTGGTGGCAGAATAATCAGAATAATAGGAGGGGTATTCATTGGATGACTTGGGATCGTTTAAGCAAAAGGAAAGAGGTAGGAGGTCTGGGTTTCCGTTGAGTCCATGAATTTAACATTGCTCTCCAAGGGAAGCAAGGCTAGCGCTTCATGATACACCCTAACTCATTGGTGGCTTGTCTCTTCAAGGCTCGTTATTTCCCAAATTGTTCATTTCTTTAAGCAAATGTTGGTAATAATCATTCTTATGTTTGGCGGAGTATGTTGGCAGCTCAAAGTCTCTTAACTCAGGGCTGTAGAAGGCATGTTGGTGATGGTTCAGACATTGCTATATGGGGAGATTCATGGCTCCCAGATTTTAATTCGGGTTTGGTAACTTCTGAAGTGGTTCAGGGTATTGATAATGCTAAGGTTAGCTCTCTTATGCAAGTGGGAAGAAGGGCTTGGGATATGGATATCATAACAGATTTATTTAATAATCGTGATAAGCAGTTGATTTCTTCAATTCCGCTGAGCATTAATCGAAGAAAAGATGAATGGTTTTGGTTTCCCGATCGCAAAGGTATTAGTGGTTATCGAGTGTTGTCTAATTGCTCCAATGGTGATCCTGATCCTCGGGTAAAGCGGATGTGGTTTAAGACTTGGGCTCTTAATGCCTAAGATTAAATCTTTCTTATAGCATGCTTGTGCGAATTGTTTGCCTGTGTTGGATTTGCTCTGCTCCCGCCGTGTTGATGTTATTAATACCTGCCCTTTATGTAGCAGAACAGGGGAAACTATGTTGCATTGTTTATTCACATGTCCGAAAGTTGTTGAAGTGTGGCAGGCTTCCTCGGTTGGATGGGCATCTGTTTCTTCTTTTTTGTTTTGTGATTGGTGGAGTAATTTACTAGACAGGTATTCTGATGAGGATTCTTGCTTGGCTGCGGTGATAATGTGGTCCATTTGGAATAATCGAAATGACTTGGTCTGGAATTCGAAGCAGCGGAATGCCATTCAAATTGTTCATGGTGCGATTCGGTATCTTCAACAATGGGTATTGGCACAGCAGTCTGACTTGATTAGGAGCAACATTTCAACTGGCAATGGTTCTGTGTCTTGGAACAAGCCTCCGGCAGGTTCAGTTACGTGTAATGTTGATGCAGCGCTTTTCTCTTCTTGCTGTAAATTTGGTTTTGGTTTGGTAGTGCGCGACTCGGATGGCAATTCTGTGGTGCTCTTGTCTCTACTGTTCCATGGCCTTCATCGGATCCTGCGCTGGCTGAAGCTATGAGCCTTCGTGAGGCCCTGAGCTGGTTAAAGCTTCAGTCCTATCCTACCATCGTTCTTGAGCTTGATTCTCTTCAAGTAGTGCAAGTTTTGCAATCTTCAGTAGAGGATAGGTCTTTATTTGGCGTTGTTATTCAGGATTGTAAGTCTCTTATTAGTGAAATCACAGTCTCTAAGATTTCTTTTGTTAGGCGATCAGAGAATCAGGTTGCCCATTGCTTAGCTCGGGCTTCTGTTTCTTTGTATGGTCCTAGTGAATGGTTGGTGGAACCTCCCTCTATTATTCTTGATGTACTTAGTTTGGATTTGCAGTGAAGTTTCCCTATTTCAGTTTCAAAAAAAAAAAAAAAACTACTGGCTGAAAAATCTGGACGTAAAAAAGAAAAAGAATATTAGGGCCATAAACGCAGACAATAATCATAAAAATAAAATCCATCCAAAGGCCCAAATAGAATCCGACCTTTCACTTGAATTAGCCCAATTCAAAGCAAACGAGCCCACTAAAACAACGAACGCAAACTGCGCACATCAGCACACAAGCTAGCCGGCGCAAGTACACCACTTCACGCCAGTGCTCACTTGCTCTGACTCTATAAAACCATTTACAGTAAGCGCAAGTCAAAATTTCCGGGATTCACACTTCCCTCATTTCTATTTTTTGGTTTCCCTCACTCTTGTCTCTGCGTTTTAAAAACCTTACGCGCCAGATACTTTCATAGTTTATTTTTTTCCTCTCGATCCCAAACCCTAGTTTTCCCGAAGAAAAAAAAAATGCCGAGAGAAATCATAACGTTGCAGGTAGGACAATGCGGGAACCAGATCGGCATGGAATTCTGGAAACAGCTCTGCCTTGAGCACGGTATCAGTAAAGAAGGCATTCTTGAGGATTTCGCCACTCAGGTCCTTTTCTTTTTATTTTTTCCTTTTTTCTTTTTACGTTCCTAGCATTTCTCGGCTGTTTTCTGTTTCGTTGGTCGGCTGATTTTATCTTTAAGTGTGCATTGAACATTTTGCTTGTGCGAATATCTGAGAATTTTGTGTGCTTTGATTAGTGAGCGAACTTGCAGTTACTAAATTTTTTTTTTTAAATCAACTTTTTTTTTTGTTACAACGGAAGATTTTTTTAAATAAACTTTAGTAGTAGTTGTAGGCTAGTAGGTTAATTTTTGTATGATATTTAAGTGCTAATTTGGTTATCTGTTGAGGTTAATTTTTTATAATTTTCTTCAAGTATGCAAATGATAAGAAGATTTTTTGCTTTGAGAAACTAAATGGTTTTTGTGTTGTTTGGGATATTAATAATTTCTTACATTATCATAGCACTTCTGGCATGATTTTAGTTCTTTCGAAATTTATTTAAAATGTTTTTTTTTTTTTTTGGTTGAAAAAAAGGGTTTTAAGGAATTGAATTATAGCAACTATAATCTTCCCAAACACGAGAATTAACTAAACAGGCTTCAATTGAGCTGAATTCTTGCATTTTTAGACTTCCAAACACTGTGTTAGGCCAGCCAGGTCTATTTGGCTGGAAATTATTTATTCAATTGGGTGGGGTTATAGCAATTTTTATACAGTTAAAAATGGCTCGTTTGAAGGATTTATTGATAACAACCTCGTTAGGGTCACATGTGTGATTAATTAAAAATCTCTGCCTTTAATTGTCTGTTAAGATTTCTTTTGCTTATGGCCTCAGTCGGTTTTTTTACTGGAAATATATCTTGGCAATTATTACTCTTTATGTTCGGTTTGATCTAGGGATTATGTTGATCTTTTTTTGTAATTTACATTGCTGAAGGGAGGTGACAGGAAGGATGTCTTCTTTTATCAAGCTGATGATCAGCATTACATACCACGAGCTTTACTGATAGATTTAGAGCCTAGAGTAATCAATGGTATTCAAAACGGTGAATACCGGAATCTCTACAATCATGAGAACATCTTTGTTTCAGATCATGGTGGTGGTGCAGGAAATAACTGGGCAAGTGGATATCATCAGGTTTGTTGCTTGCTTCTCCTGTAGTTATCGGGTTTTTCAGATTGTTTTTTTTGAATCAAAGGTTATTCTTAGGTGCTACAATAATCAACAATGGTTTTCTATTTTAATTGGTGATCAGGGGAAGGGGGTTGAGGAGGATATAATGGACATGATTGATAGAGAAGCTGATGGGAGTGATAGTCTTGAGGGATTTGTTCTCTGCCATTCAATTGCTGGAGGAACAGGCTCAGGTTCCATAGACAATATCTTAAACACAATATACTAATGCAACCATTAGAATTTAAACAATGGAATTCAGATATATGCTTATTCTGTCATGCTTCCATGTTGTTGACTACTTTCTCATTGTGAAGGTATGGGTTCATATCTGTTGGAGGCTCTGAATGATCGCTATAGCAAAAAGCTGGTTCAGACATACAGTGTATTTCCTAATCAGATGGAGATAAGTGATGTGGTGGTCCAACCCTACAATTCACTTTTAACACTCAAGAGACTGACACTAAATGCTGACTGTGTTGTTGTTCTTGACAACACTGCACTGAATAGAATTGCTGTGGAACGCCTACATCTGTCAAATCCTACATCATCTCAAACTAACTCCTTGGTATCTACTGTAATGTCTGCAAGCACAACCACGTTGCGATATCCTGGATATATGAACAATGACTTGGTTGGTCTTCTTGCCTCTTTAATTCCAACACCAAGATGCCATTTCCTTATGACAGGATATACACCACTCACGGTAGAGCGCCAGGTAACATTTTGAATTGATATTTTGTTTTTAATATATTTTATGTGATGCTTATATTTTGGTAAGTCATAGCTCTACAGTTGGTTATATATAACCAACGACTCAGATAAACAATATTTAGAATATCAAAAGTCATGGATTTTGTTAAAATTGTTACAGGAACATTTGTCATGCAATGATTAGTTTAATTTCGTAAAACTGTTGTTTGGTTTCCTAAATTCTTTCAACATCTGCCTTGGTATGTGCTCCAATGTAAAAGTCTGATGAAAGTATATCGCTTGGCAGGCTAATGTGATTCGTAAAACTACTGTGTTGGATGTGATGAGAAGACTTCTGCAGGTGAGAAATTTTACTTGTCATTGTTTCAACAAAGGTGCAGCTTATGATTTACTTGGGTCTGAAATTTTGTGCAGACAAAGAATATTATGGTGTCCTCTTATGCTAGAACAAAAGAAGCTAGTCAAGCGAAGTACATCTCGATATTGAATATTATTCAAGGAGAAGTAGACCCTACTCAAGTAATGATCTTAATCTCTTCACGAACTTCTTAGTGTTAGGTTTTTTGCAAGTTTTATCTGGACAGGCAAGTTACTCATTAGAGAATGTGTTCCATTTTTTTTTTCTGTTCTTTGTTTTCTTGGAATCCCAAATGCATTTTTTTACTACTCTTAAACAGTTCTTTCAGACAATGGATAAAGTTTTCTGCTTGCACTGATACTTTTGTCAAATTGTTGGGTTTGGCCTTGATACTTTTTTATAGCAAATGACCAAATTATGTTAAGCTTAAGATGATTTAGTTGTTTTTCTTGATTATTAACTGATTAACTTGATTTCTTTTGTATTTACTGCTATGCAATATTGGAGAAAGTTGGCCCTTAGCTCCCCCAACCCTTTAGCATTTGGCTTGTTTACTAACTCCACACTGGGGGTAAATCATGACCTGTACAATTACGTATTTACTTGTTTTTTATTGTCTTTCTCAGGAGTCTGTCATGCTTTTAGTTTTTCGGGTTTCCATTTCTCTTATTTAAAAAGCATTGCTGCTAACATGCCACTTTGAAGGGCATTGAGAGTTGGATAGCATTATCAGAATGCACACTTTGAATCTTGAGATTTTCTGTTGTACTTGTGAATTTGAAGATTTATGAATCCAAGTTATATAACTATTTTCTATATAAATAAATTCAACAATATTGTATTGCCTCCTGTTTTATCAGGTTCATGAAAGTTTGCAGAGGATTCGTGAAAGAAAGCTTGTTAACTTTATTGAATGGGGCCCTGCTAGTATTCAGGTCTTTATCTGCAACAAAAATGACAAAATCTGTCTCAACATTCTGCTACTTTATTTCCTCTCCATATTAGAATACGTTTATCTTTTTATGTTGCCTTTGCTTTCACAGGTTGCTCTGTCAAGAAAGTCTCCATATGTCCAAACTGCCCATAGGGTATGATTTAATTCTTGATATATTTGATTTCTTTTTTTTTTGTGTGTGTGTGTATGTCATTGCCTAACAGCTTAAAGATTTTGAGTCTATTGTGTAATTGTTTTTTTTTTTTTTGACAAGTTTTTGAACACAGACACCTTCACCTTTGGTTCTCTGTTTATTTATTGATAGATTAAATTACAAATGCTTTATTTTTAGGTGAGTGGTCTTATGCTGGCAAGCCATACTAGCATCCGGCACCTCTTCACCAAATGCTTGAGCCAATATGAGAAGTTAAGAAAGAAGCAAGCGTTTCTTGACAACTATCGGAAATTCCCAATGTTTGCTGTAAGTTTTAGCATTCATCATGGTTGTCATGCATTTCAGGTTCTAGTGTTTATGGATTTTGCTACACATGGTTTGCTTGATCATTATTTAGTAGTTTCACAAGCAAAATACTAATATATTGCACCATGCTTTTATTTTTGAGAAAGTTCCTATTCAATTAATTACATGCTTGTGTTATTCTCGCAGGCAGCTTATTTGATTAACAGTTTCATGAGTAGTCCTATGTTTAGAATCCTTTCATTGTAGTGTCTTCGTTATCTAATGTCATGTGCCATGTGATCAGGACAATGACCTCTCAGAATTTGATGAATCTAGGGACATAATTGAGAGTTTGGTTGATGAATATAAAGCCTGTGAGTCCCCTGATTACATCAAATGGGGAATGGAGGTATATGCCTAGCTTGATGGTTGTTATTCTTATTTAATACCTTGTTGAATACTAAGACATCGTATATTTCGTTACAGGATCCTGACCAACTTCTTACAGGAGAAGGCAATGCAACCGGAACTGTGGATCCAAACTTAACAGTTTGAGCATGCCAAGCTAAAATCAAACTTTCTAGGTACATATGTACGTGCTTGGGCTCAAATTTTCATTTGTATTTACAAATGAGCAGAGCTTGTTAAATGATTTGAGGTGATGTTGACATTCTATGCTTGCTAGTTAAATCTAGCAGGATGTCACAGCCTCTGAGTTGTGTTTTTTGCGATTGTCAAGAAGTGTTGCCACCTTGTTGGGTAGGGTTGGTTCACTCCAATAATTGTTCTTTATTTCATCTATTTCCCTTTTAATTCATTCCTGCAGAAAGGTGACTCAAGTTTGAAATTTCTCTTTTGCAGGAAATGTGAATGTGCTAAATGCACAGGGGAGTGAGTGTAAATAAGAGAAATGCGTTGTGGGTAGCTTGATGTCTTGTGGTTTGCTAATTGTTTGGCTGTTTGATTTTGTTAAGCTTCCTCTCTAAATCATCATTCGAATTTTGGAGATTCAGATTCTCACTGTATCAGGTTTTCCAGTGTTGTTTAGTGTTTGATTGGCTTTCTATTATCTAAGGGAAACAGCAATCGCTGCTTAAAGCTTTGCAGGTGTTTGTAATTTTGGGGAGGTGGGGATAAAATGGGTAAAGTTGCTTCAATTTATCAAACTCAATTTACCTAATAGCTTTCGCATACCATGTGCAGCATGTTGCTGTGGTCCCCTCCATGCTAGGTTGCTGATGGTCCAACATTGTCTGGTGACGACGATGGTAGTCTATATAATGTACATTTTTACTTTAAAAAAAAAATTATATATGATGTGGTGGTTTCCCATGCTACCAAGTGACTTTGTAGTGGTAGTCTTGCAAGTTGCATGCACCACTTTATTATTATTATTATTATTTTTGAAAATTTGCATGCACCACTTGAAAGAACTTATATGTCAAGTGGATTGGTGCTTCTCATTTTTCAGATGAATCCTTTGTGGCGTTTATGGGTTTATATGAGTTACAAAATTCAAGTACTTGCATGCAAGAGTTTGAATTTCATTTTTGCTTGCCTTTTTTTTTTTGAACATAAAAAAAATAATAATAATAATAATTATTATAAGAAGTTAATTTGTAGTTGGACGTAGCATGATGTGCATGTGCATGGTACTATGTACCTACCGTGATGTGCATGTTACTATTTCTCATTTAAATTTGTTCTCTCCTGTTCTGCCCCTGACCCCACTGGTGGAATGGTGCGTTGGGCATCCAAGATGACACTCAGGTGAAACCGGTTAAGGAAAAGGGTTAAGATCGACAGCAAGTACTGGGCGCATTCGTAGTTAATGAAATCAGGTAATAATGCATTGTATTCCATTCCGTCCCAGATTATTATTATTTTTTTTTTCAAACTGGCGGTGGCTTCTCCTACATTCTCTCCCTTCTCAAGGGACTGACTGAGTCAAAATGATATCATTAGGAACATTTTGCTAAGGGATTATTCCTTTTTTTTGGTCAGATGAACTAGTCTATTATTCCAGCCTACATGATAATGTGTTAATATTAATATTATGAATGATTATGAAGGACATTAGGTGGTGCTTGGCCAAGTTGGAAATGGTCCAAATTGTTTGCTTTGCTTTGCCACTCATAACATTATTAATCTATTATTTTAGATTACAATGTTAGATTGTAACAAGGTTGTTTTATTTCTTTCCTTAATTGTAGCTCAATGACTCATCATTCATGTGGAATGCTTCCATTTCTATTGGTACTCACATAACCAGCAGTCAGTTTATGCCGTTTTAATTCTACAGCTAAGCATGTATAATAACCATAATATAGATTTTATTATTTTGTTTAATGAAAAAAAAAAAAGAAAAGAAAAGGATGTGAGAAGTTGAATTCAAGTGCTAAATTATATATATAAGATAAAAATGCTTTATAGCATTTCAAATTGAAAAATTACCCCCCTTCCCCAATTCCCCTAACTTCGGTCAAAAAAAAAAAAAAATTACCTGTACATATAGATTTGCATCTCAATTCAAACTTGAGCAATCTGCCCTGTAACATCATTTCAAAAATTGAAAAAATTAGCCGTTAAATCCGTTACAATAATGGAAAAGAAAGATTAGGTAAAGAACAAAAAAAAGAAATGACGAGTCAGCAACAACTATGCTGACAGGCTGTACCTAAAAAAAAAATTCCAAACACACTTGCTTACTCGCCCACATGGCTTTTCAGTCTCTCTCACCTCTCTCTACAATAGAACTACAAGCACGTATATAATTCTTTTTAAAAAAAACCAAAAAAAAAGAAAAAAATTTAAGTGGACCCCACCCCCAAGTGAACTGTTTGTAAATGCCGAATAGAATAAAATAAAATAAAATTATGATTAGGCCGGCATATCATATGCACAGCACAGGCATAGTGGGCAGCCGGATTCTTCTCTTTTTTTAACAATTTAAATAAATGAATTCTCCCTCTTCTTTTTCTTCTTCTCTTTGCAAAAGCTCTTTTTAAGTTTTTCCTCCTCTATAATCCCAACTCAATCGCATACATTTCTTGATAACATCTTCTTCTTCTTTTTGTTCTTCTTTAGGCTTTTTTAAAAAAAATATATTAAAAAGAAATAGAAATGGCCGTTTGTAGAACTTTCTTCGGAGTTTTGACTATCTTCACTCTTCTTTTCGTCATCTTCTCTCCCTCTGTTCAGGCCCAGGCTTCTGCTCCTGCTCCCTCTCCCACCAGCGATGGTAAGTTTTCCTTTACTCTCTTTCTCTTCTCTAGATCTGCTGCTGCATTTCCATTTTTGTTACTCACTCCTCTCCTGGAGCTTTTCCAGATCTGATTTCTTGAAAAAACGTTTTTTCTTTTTCGTTTCTATATAGCGAATGCCTCATGTACAAATGGGTCAAAAATGGTTTTTGTTACAGGAACTTCAATTGATCAAGGAATTGCGTACATGTTGATGGCGGTGGCCTTAGTGCTCACATACCTAATTCACCCACTCGACGCTTCTTCCTCCTACAGCTTCTTTTAAATTGCTCTTTTAGGACCTTTTAGAGATATGGAATTTCATTATATTTATGTTATGTTATTATATGCATATATTACTATTTGTTTCTCAACTTAAGGATTTGATTGGATTTTAATGTTGTGGGTGACTATTGCCTTAGGGGAGTGTAAAGTAAATCCTTGCATTGGAATTTTTTTTTTTTCTTGTTCATTTCCTTCCCATTTCTATCTATCTTGTTTGTTTTTAACTCGACTATTTTATAATATTACCAGTTTTATATTATAATAGATTTGTCCATTTGGATGGATTCAATGTCGTTTTTCCCTTGGAACTTGACCTTTCTAGCTTAACGAATAATATACTTGTTT